>VZRH01003235.1:79276-113039 GCA_013397555.1 Urocynchramus pylzowi | reverse complement strand
GGGACGCTGCGCGGGGCCGGGGCCGACGGCGCTGCCGGCTCCCAGCGCTCTGCTCCCGGCTGGGGCCACGGCCGCCCCACGGCTGGGGGAGCAGCCGCACCTGCTCCTCCGTGCCTCTGCTCCCTGAAGGCAGTGCTGGGCTCCTGCGCCGCTTCTCCCCCGAAAACCAGAGGCTGCAGAACTCGTGCGAGATGAACATCAGCCACTGAAACGGCCTCGAACGACAGGGAAGGAAAGCGGGGCGGGGAAGGGCTTCGGGAGACACCCACTGAGGTGTGGTGGCCCAGCATCCCTTGTGGCTCTGCTCCGCTGCTGGCAGCAAAGCTCTGGCAGCGTGAGAGAGGTCATTTTTGGCATTTATTTAAATATTTGAGTACAAGGCATGGCACGTAAAAGGACCACTAAATTGAATTTTTTTTTCCCTCAACTGTGACAATTCAGGAGTTATGCCTGTCAAGTTGCTCTTGGGTAGAGCTGGTTGAACTTTCTCAATAGAGTGTTTTCTATCAGCAAGTCTTGTTTAAAATCAAAACATTTGTGGGAATTTTTCCGTGTCAGCAAAGCTGCGATTAGGAGCCTCCCTGGTTTCCTGCCAGTTTGCTTGGCTCCATGGCTGCCTGCCTGGTGGGCTGCTGCAGAGCTGGGCCTCCAGCATTTCTGGTTCTTGGTACTTTGACAGGCTGCTAGGAGAGATGCCTGGGACTTCAGGGAGCTGGAGAGGTGGGACTAGAACTACTCACAAAATTTTGTTCAGTTTATTCTGGAGTGTTACGAGAATATGACAAGTATGTACGGGTAGGAAATAGTATCTAATGTTTTCCATTAGGATGTAAATCTATTTCTTAGAAAAAGTTCCTCTCCTTTTGATCAAAAATGCTACTTTTTGTTCAGGTCTATTTCTACTCCCAAATCAGTTAAAGCAGCCAGCATCTGTCTGACTGCTGGACCATCTCTGTTGACACAATTGTTTTCTTAGGAATCACCTTTCAGCTGTTGATAAGGGTATGAGCAAAGGAGGTGTCTGAAGCTATTTGAGCAGAATTTCTACCACTGCAAAGTCCATTACCCGGTGGAAAGATGAAGATTGAATTGAGAACATTCATAGGGACGCTTGCCTATAAAAACTGGAATACACAGTTGGCTGTGAGAGCTGCTGTTCCAGAGTGAAATAATCAGTGCCCACTGTATGGGACCAGAATGAATTATTACTGTTTTACCTGCCAGTGTTCTATGAAGTCAAAGACTGCTTTCATGTGTCCTAGAATAATGACTGTGTATGTAATGTGCTTTGTGTTGCTAAATGTTTACCTCTATTTAATGATTTAATGTTAATTATTGTACTAACCATAGGAATTCTTTAAAAAAAATCCATGGCTTAAGTTTCTGTTAGAACTGTTAAGCTCATATTCTTTATAGAAAACTTGTGTTGCTAATCTTAAAATGCTTCATTACAGGAAATTTCATTCTGAACTATGAAACTTCTCGACCTAAACTGGTTCTTTTTGTCATCAAGCCCTTATTCATGTCATTTCTAAAATTACAAAATTAGGATGGCTTGATGTCCTGAAAAATCAGCTCATCTTCAAAGACATTATTGCTTATGTAAAAAAAAAAAGTTTTGGCGGTAAGAAACAATTGTTCACTTCCGCCATTGTTTTAGGTTTTTTGTTTGGACCTCTTCATGTATAGTTATTGGCATGTTATGTTACTTGGGCTCATACTGGGGTGGGAAAAGTCTGAAGTGTATTGCTTGAAACAGATTGTCCCATGGGGAAGGAGCAGGGTGGGTTTGCTGCCTGCGTGAGGTTGTGGGGTTTGACTCCTCACAGAGTTCATAGAGCTGTCATGGCTTTTTCTTGGTTTCTTTTTCAGAGCACTGAAAAATACTGTGGTTGTAAAATAGCAGCCCCTGTTGTCAAGCCATCCTGTTTAATGCCTTCATTTTTCTTCAGCTCCTGTAGAAACACATTTCTGATACATGTCTGTGTGAAGGTTAAGCCTTTCTCTACTTCTGATGAAAAAAAGCAATGGGAAAATTTAAGCTATTTGGCAATTTACTTGCAGCATGATCCATTATGTGTGTATGTGTTGCTGATCCTAGTAACTCAGCAAGGAAGTACAAAGTTAACAGTTTTTGTTTCTTGCCAGTGATGTTCTCATTTGCTTTTCAGTCTTACTTCATTTGTAATACTGTTCAAGTTAATGTACTTTTTGAATTACTTTGGGAATGTCTAATAAAAGATAAGTTGCAATAATCTGTTTATTAAAAACGAACTCAAGTATACTTCTCCACAGTTTTGCAGTTATTTTTATGAATGTACTGTAATTGGAATTTGCATTTATTATTAAAATGATTGCAGTGTGACTCTTCAGTGTGCAGCTCATTAAAAACTGTGATTTAAATACAAAATATAGTTTCATAAGACATTTCTTTAGTTAAATTAAGAATTTCTGCAGAAAAGAAAATTAAACCATAGATCTAGTGAATTAAATTTTGTATAAAAACTGAAGAAATAATCCCTAAACAATACTAATATATGTAATAATTAGCGTATGGTAGTTTCAAATACATAAACATTAGCATTCCGGATTGAGGTTCATCCAGTGTGAATTTGAGAGTGATTTAATATTGGGAAAGGGATTAGCAGCCAGGTCTGCAGTTCTTTTTCCAGCCCCCTTCATAATTCAGCACACAGCATTTCACACCTTGTGAAGGGAAGGGTGCATTTTCCTTTTTTGCATGTTTGTGTGATCCAAGGAACGGTCCAATGGACTGTTCACAGAATGTGAAATGTAAAAGGCAGATAGGGCAGCAATCCTACTTTTGCCTGAGAGCTCCCCCAAATTTGCTCTCCTTATGTGTTTTGGTGCAAGTGACAGTAAAAAACAGAAGACAGTGAAAAGTCAGGCCCCTTGGCAAATAGCCAGATTTTTCATTAGTCAAACTCTGGATGATCTTCAGAGTTGTAAAAAGGAGTGTGATTGCAGCAAATAGCAGGAAAATATTGACAAGTATGACTTGGTGTTTTGGACACAAGGGGAGCTGAGGCTGCAACGTGCAGCTGTAAAAGTACACAGAGATCTTCCCCAGATTAAATGGCAAGGCCTAATTGATTTTGAGGCGGCTGGTTTTAGTTGTTTTAACAAGGAGCAGATTTAATTGTTCTATAAAAGCTTTGGCATAGCTGAATGAAGACAGTTAAATGTTGTTAATTAACTGCACAATTCTGCACTGTATCTGATTTTAAAACATTCCAAGGATCTTAAGCCATGATGGTGAAATTGTATCCTCTCATGGAATATTGAACACCCCCTGCATGGCTTTTTAGACAGAAGTTCTCAATGATGGAAAGCATAACTCAGTTCAAACCACTGCTTTGTAAACTACTGTGGAGGGAAGAGAATGATTTTTTTTGATAGGTAGCATGTATTTTTGAGACTCCCCTCTGATCTTTTTCATCTGTGCACAGCTTAATTTTTTTCTAATGTTTTGAATTTCATGCAGCTTGCCTTTCAAGCGCTAGAATACTGAACCTCTGAGACCTCTGAGAAAAGTGTAGGAGTGAATTTTTAGACTCCAATTCCTTGGAGTCTGTTTTCAGATGGATTTTGTTATCAGACAATTCTTAAAATTTATGATGAGAGGGTTTTTTCAGAGATGATTAGGGAATGTGAAGGTCTAGTTCCATTAATGTTGATAGAATTTGGCATGAAAGCCTTCTAAACATCTTAGGAAGTCTCAGCCTAACAATTCCTCTTCATTCTAGAAATGATGGAAAATATTAAATACAATCTGATTCTAGTAATTCTGGAAAATGGTAACTACAAAGCCTGATGTTTGAGCAATCCTGTCTCTTTCCCCCATAGGGCATTGTGGACCACTGTGTAACAGGAATGGTTCTCTCAGAACTGACTCAGGAAATGGATCTGGTAAGCGTGTGTTTTCCTTCTGCAAGGGATGCTGGTAAAGCCTTTCATGAGAAATATTTCCTAGCCATGAAGGGATTAAAACACCTTTCTTCTCTGACAAAAATACATATAGACACAGGAAACTCCTAGTGCAGGGCCTCATCCAGTACCACACACATCAGTTCTCTCATCACAGTCACCAGAACTCGTAAAGCAAAATGAACAACCAGTTGTATTTCTGCTCGTGAGTTTCTTTTGCCTACATCCTACAACCTGAGGAAGTGCTCAGACCTGTCCATCAGGTCTGAGGAGACAGAAAGAGGAACAACCTTGAAGAAAAAAATGAGGCAAGTCAGGAACCTGATAAGACCTGCATTTAGTGCTGGGCCATACTTTTCATTTCTGGTGTCAAATGATTAATCTGCCAAATATCCATCTAATTTTAGCAAGGAAGGCACATTGTTTCTTCTGTCCTTATTTTTCTTAGGTTGATTACTCAAGACCTTCAGCAGAGCCTTGTCAAAGAGCTGCCTCATTTTGTGATGCCTCTCTGATGGCCACACCGGTGTTTGTGTGCTCTTTTGAAGAAGGTGAGGCTTTTCATTATTGAACCTAAATTGCTCACATAATTGCCCCTATTTTTTTCTGATTTGATGAATTCTGTGCTTAAATGGATTACGTGGTACCCAATTAAGCTCCAGTGACCAAAAAAGGTTCAAAGACAAAAATTCCAGTCTTCTTTCTTCCACATCTCTCTTGCTGTCTCTCCATCTCTCTGCCATCTCTCTATGTCTAGCCATAAAGTTTGGACTGTACAAATTCTGAGCTTGTCTTCATTTTTTATGTTTTTCTTAATTTAATTACATCTCAGTTTTGCTGGGCCCTACCATCTCAGTATTTGCTAAAAGAATTATTTTATCGAACTTGGAGAAATTAAGAAGAAAGACAAATTCTTGTGGTAAGGCAGCACTGCCAAATCAGGCCAAGGTGCTTTTCTCCTTGAGCAGTTCCCTCATCCTCTCTGTAATATTTTGGCGTAATTAAGTCTGTAATCTCTCCAGAGCCTTGGCAGGAGGAGGGGTGAAGGGCTTTCATTTGTGTGTTCCACAAGTGTAAATTTTATTATTTGTGAGTTCTGGTTGCTGTTTTCTGCAGTACTTTACTTTAATTATTGTGGCTGAAGAAGTGCAGAGGAGCTGCTGGTCAACAACTGGACATTTAGCCTTATTTTTAGACTAGAGCTTGGAATAAAAAAGAAGGCTCTAGATTTAAAATAGTGCATACTAGAGTCTTTCTTTTGCAGTGAGCTGGGGATTATTGTGAATTACCAATTTCTTGTAGCAAAAACTTTCTTAATCCTCGTGCATGTTTGATCCTGTTCTTTTCCATCCACTAGCTAATGCATGAAAAATGACATGCCACTTAGAAGTGGAGAAAAAGCTTTACATTTTCTCCTTTGTTTCTTGCCTTCCTAATCTACCCTGGGGCTCTGTGGTGTTAGCAATCTTCCACTATTTTTTTATTAAAAGTGAAAGGTTTTAATATACAGGTTTACAGATGAAGTAGCTACTGACTTCTAATCCAGTGGCTGTATATATCAGACCTGACAAAAAGTGAGAGTTAATTTTTTGAATTGATAGGGAATTTGGATTTCAAGGAATAGATAGCAGAAGAACTTGCAAGGTTAAGTAAAGAAATATTCCTGTTAAAAATTAATTAAATTTTCTTGGCTGACCCAGACTGAAATTGATTCTTTGAACTCAATCCTGATAATATGGAAATATTTACCAGGTAAGGATTTAGGGCAGAAAAATCGTTGGTTCAGATGTTTCAGGACTGACAGATGTGGGGGGAGTGAGGCTGCACTGCATTATATGGTACATATGTAAATTTGTTTCTAAGTACAAGAGCTTCAGTGTCCAGGGAACCCAAGCTGCTCTTCTGCACTTGTAGTTTGAGACCCCTGTTTCTCAAACTTCTGTTTCTTTCAGTATGGAAGGGATGCTTCAAGAAAAAAACAAACAACGAAGCACTTGTACAAATTCACCACAGTACAACACGCACATCTGAGGAAATTTCAAATTACAAAGTAATTAGAAAAACATTATGTTGATGT
This sequence comes from Urocynchramus pylzowi, assembly GCA_013397555.1. Classification (NCBI taxonomy): domain Eukaryota; kingdom Metazoa; phylum Chordata; class Aves; order Passeriformes; family Fringillidae; genus Urocynchramus; species Urocynchramus pylzowi. The sequence goes on along the minus strand of VZRH01003235.1, from coordinate 107,014 downwards.
TTATGTTTAATCGTGGCCAATTAGCATAATTAGCACCCAAACAAAACGCAGTCGTGTGGCGGATGTTGGAGGCAGGCCCGCCACGAGAGCGCCCGAGCCTGCGCGGCCGCGGCCCCGCGTCGGGCGCCCTTTCAGAGGGGCTTTCAACTCCCTGTGCTTCTGCACGTGATTGGTTGGGGCCCTAGCTCCGCCCAGCTCCCTGGCCAATGGAATGGGTGCATGTCATGGTCCAAAGGGATTGGCCGGGGCCCTGTTTGGCTCCAGCCAATCACTGCCTTGGCCTGGGGGCCGGGTGTGTGTGCGGCCTGCGGGCCTGCTGCCGCTGTCACGCGCCTTGGAGCCTTACAGCTGGCCGCAGCAGCTGATGGGCTCCTGAAGAGATTGGCTGGGGCAATATACTTTTATTTCAGAATTCTTTCTGAAAGTGTTTGTTTGTGTCATTAAGAGTTTTCCAGATGATTTCTTTGATGGATGCTCAGTTACCCCAGTGTGAAAATTAAGAAGTAGAACTGGCAATTCTGTGGTTCTTGGATGAGAGTGTGAGAGCCCAGCTTCAGCACAGCTGAAAGGTGAATATTCATTGTAAACCACAACATTTGAACTCAAAACAGTCTGTGCAGAAACGAACATGCCAATATATCTCACCCATAAAAGCTCTTGAGCTCAGATAGGGGAAAATGACTGGACGGAGAGAGAGGGAACCACTTTTTGTGATGTTCATCCAATCAGGCTTCCTACCATGTATGCTTTGGAGTTTTGGCATACAAGGAGTTAATATTTTAGCAGCAATGTTCATTAAACAATTTTAGGCTACTTTGCATTTCAATTTTTTATTTCAAACATTTAGCTGGGTTCTGCTATATTGTGTTATATTTCACAGCTGGATACACAAGATTTATTCTTTTAATAGTTCTGTTCTTTTGACAGTTATTCATTTATGTGGTTTTCACTGTATTTCTCACATTACTTGGCTTTTCTGCATTTTAAATACGGAGAAGGAAAAGTAAGATGCATTTTTGAAGAAGCAGCAGTTAATTCACCTTAACTGTAGGGGACAGTCATAATGTAGATGTTATAAAGAGAATGTCAGTAAGATGAGATCAATTGATCTTGAGAAAGAATTCTGTTGGAGCCTCAAGCAAACCTTTAGCAAGAATTGTGACAGTGACTGAGGTTTGGCTTCACTTGTGTAGCACGCCTTCCGTGCTTTCTAGGGGACAGTCCGAATCTCCAGAATATTTTTGCCTCTTCAGGTTTGAAATGTTTTCAGCTTTCTCACTTACTATTAAAAAGAAAGTTTTGCACTATACTGAATTACTTTTCCATTAAAGCAATGTGTTCTTGTCAGTTGTCAAAGCTGGCTTGTTCTTTCAAAATCTGGCAGACTTCTCTAATGCTGAGGTACAGGAGGTACCTCATGAAAGTGTACTGGTGCTCCAGATATTTTCATGAGCAAAATTCCTACTGATGGCACTTCAAAGGCAGTGTGGCTCTACATTAGTTGTCATTCTGATCTGTAATTTCTCTTTATTATATTTTTAAAATTTTTATTCAATTATTCCTAAATTATTTTATGATGCCATTATAGTTACTCTTTTCCCTTTATCTGGTGTTGGGGGTTTCTGTTTCACCTGTTAGCCTGCCTGATGGGGGTGTAACTGCCTGGAGAGGCCCCAACACTGTACAGTGTGTTCTGAGGGGTTGGGTAGGGGATTGTATCCCAAGCTTTTTATATCCATCCTTAGTGAGAGCTGGAGGAAGTGTGTATGGAGCAGTAGGCAAAAATGGGCAGTGCATTATTTATATTTAAGCACCTGGAGCTTTGTTATCAGTAGGAAAAATGTCCAGGCTGGCCCTGTGCCAGCTCAGCAGTGTGCTGTGAGTGACCACAAGCCTGGCTCTGCCACTGCACTGTAATGGGAGGGTGAAATAGTTAATTACTGAGGAAAATGCTGGCTAATGTTTCCAACTGATTTATTGGAGAGCACTTGGAACAGAAAGAACTAACCTGTACTATAAGGATGTGGTGAAACACTGTAGGGTGAATTTAAGAAAACAGTTTTGTGTTGATTCATTGTCTCTGTTTTCCCCCCACCCAATCAGTGGACATGAGTCAAACTGGTGATAAATTGTATTTCATACACTGCTTTTGTCCCTGGCATGTGCTTCTATGGAACCAGACTGGGACAGGAGTTCTTCAAGGCTTTCCTGGTGTGTAACCATTCAAAGGATGTTCCCGAATTCCAGCCCCACTCTTGACCCCTAGAGTTCATTACAAAAGGACCTTCAAAGTGATTTTTTTTTTTTTCCAGTGGTTTGATTACATTATTTACCAGTATCCTTTAGTTCACAGTCAGATTTCTGGTTTTTTTCTAGCAGGCCTGGTACAGCATCCCCTCATCTGCGTGGGTAGATTCCCGTGCTCTGGAGCCCAGTATTTGCCAGCTTGTCTAACAAACGCTGTGTGTGAAGGCATCTGAGCTCCTTGTTTTGGTGCTTTTGTAACCATTTCCATGAGGCAGGCTGAGCGGCGCGGGCACCGTGCAGCTCAGCGGCAGCAGAAGGCAGCACTGGGCGCTGCCGTGCCGGCTGCTGTAGCAGCTCGGAGAGCAGCAGATGGCACACTGCCCCCACGGCTGCACATCCTCACATACGGGTCCTGCTGGCAGCTCTCTGCTCGCTGGCAATAAATAGGCAGACATACATCAAATGACTAAGTTAATACACATTTATATAAATGTTCAGGATCGCTTGGATTGTTTTATTTACAGAATGGATAATGGAAATTTTGCATGCTTCAGCCATGTTGTAATGATTTTGTTTGCACATGTGCTTGAATACAGACAAACAGAAAATGGTTAGGCAACAGTGAAGAGTCTAATGGAAATGTAGAACAAGTCTTCTATATAACTATACAAATTTTGTTCAATAATTAACTCATATTCTTAAGCATGTGCATGTAATAAAAGCAAACTCATTATAGGAAAAAAGAAGTGGCTAGGTAAATGAATGCATTCTCATTAACCAGCCCACTGGGGCTTACTGTCTGAGGAAGGAGAGCAAAACCTTGGAGATTTCTTCAATGATGCTGTAATACACTTTTAGTGCCATAACCATTCCAGTACAAAAATGATGCATCTGCAAAAGATTGACTGGCTTTGGAACAGGCAGACCTTTGAATGAATATATACATACTAAATTTCTGTTGAATACTGGACTGGACTCTCTGGTATTGAACAGGACTGTTGATACTGGTCTATCAATTGTCTATCAGTACATATTTTGTTTTAATGCTGGCATGACTTAGTTTTCATAGTGTCACTGTTTTGTGGTGTATTGCTGGTTTGGATGCTGGCAGGGTAGGAAGAAGAAAGTTGGAAAAGCAGTGCTGCTAAGCAGTCATTTGCCCTCAGAGGAGGGAAAAGCAAAAGGAAGGGTTTGTAGCCTTTCCTGGAGCAGTTCAATGTGCAGCTATTCCCTGTTCTCCTGGGACAGGCTGGATCAGCAGCCCATGGGATGGGCAGGGTTTGGCTGTGACTGCCCCTAACTGGCCATAAGATATTGCCAAGGGTCAATTAAACTGTTAAGTCTTGCCAATTAATGTATCAAAGGAAATGCAACTGAGTGAAGGCAGTAGTTAATGAAATTCCTTCAGTTCACTTAGAATCATGAACTTGAAACAAGTTTAAGGTGCCTTCATACTCGGGAGTTCTGACTCTTGTAACAGTTCAGTTTCCCCCTGTACACTGTCACAGTGATTGTAAAAAAGAGAGTGCTTTGGTTGAAGATTTTTCTCACGAGATTGCATTAGGAGTTATTCTCGAAGTGAAAAAATAGCTCTAGTTCTTTTTCTAGGAAATTATAGGCATAGAGGCAAAAAGTTATTTTTATTGTTAGTTCCTTTGCACTTTATTTTTCTGGGAGAATGCTTTTAGTCGTTTAATATTTTGTGATTGAAAACAGAGTAGATTAGCGGGCAGTGCAGTGAGGAAGGCGCACACGAGGCGGTTGCTGGGTTGCCGGTGCGGGCGGCCGGGGCTCGCTGGTGCCGCCGTTCCGTGCCCGTCCCCGCCGTGCCCCGGCGCGGGGCCGAGCCCGGCGCGCGGCGCTGTTGGACCGGAGTTCAGCGGGGACGAGCGCGGCGTCTGGAAACGCCACCGTCATCTTGGCAGCTAGCTGCGTGTGCGAGGGCCGTGTTTGTTCTGCCTGTTAATTTTTTTATTAAAACACATTTAGGCAAGCTCTTTACAGTGAAGCGTATAACGGTTCCCTGCTCGGCTCTTTCTCAGCCAGAGGTAGCCCTGAATGAGTTCAGAGAAGTCCTGGGATGGTGAATCCGTCCCGGCTACTGCAGCTTGAGGGAACCCTCTGGAAGTGAAGATCCCTGGCAAAGGGGTGTTCCAGCAAGCCGTGGTTTTATTTTGCCCCAGCTTTAAATAGCAGTGATGGGGACCCAAGGTGGGAGGGCAGGAGTGAAAATCCTGGCTGCGGGGTTTCTGGGGAACAGCCTCAAGGACACGTGGGGAGATGCAGTCACCACCTGGCACCGGAGCTGTGTTGGTCACACAGTCTGGGAACCTGGGATTTTAGACTCGCCAAATCTGCACTGTCATAAAAAAGTATCTCAAGGGTTTAGGATTCAGACTACAGTGCATTTAAAGGGGAGGGAAAAAATAACTTTCTTTCTGGATTGTGTTTGCAGCAGCTGAAAGCCAGACGTGTATAGCCAGGTGTCACCTAAGCACTGAACAGAGGCTTGTCCTCTCACCTGGAAGGGGCATTCTCTCTTGACTTGTTATTTTGAGATTTTTTCAGTATGTGTATATCTCTTTGATTACATTGCCTACAGACACAAAGCATGACCTAGCAAAAAAGAGAAATACACTTATTATGCAGCATGTGACCACTTTTCCCCTGTGCAATACAAGAGCAGAGATCTGCAGCGGTCCCGCTGCCTTCAGTGGGATCCTTGCGAGTGGAGGGGTTGAGCTGTGAGTGGCTCAGCAAAAGCTCTGGGCCCTGGCATCTCCATGATTAATGATATCTTAACCCTTATGAATGATTATCCTTTCCTGGCTGTAAAATACATACACTGTTTTATTTCATTACCACGAGGTGAAGATCCAACACTGACAGGTGCTGGGAATTAGCAGGCAGTTTTGAAATTGTTCTGTGCACTAGAAATTAGATCTCATTTTAATTCAGCTTTTCCAAACTAGTAAATGAGGTTAATGCCATACATATTCAGCTGATATGGATGAAGAAATTGATATAAAGTAGATCAACATAGCTACAGGGCTACTTTAATTTATACGTAAAGAGGCAGTGATAAATGAAAGTAATGTAGTAGTGGTCACTAAACTCCTCAGCCATCAGGGATTCAATAGTGTTAGCTGCTCATTAAAGACATGGTTGGGATTACCTCAAATAGAAATTTGAAAAGAAATAGCCAACTAACCCTTAATTATCAAAACATAGAAAATACTAATTATGCCTTAATTAGCTTTTCTTTTAATGTACTAAAATTGTTACTTTTTGTGTAGCACAAATGGATAGTTATATCAACAATAAATAGGTTGTTTTAATAACTTTCTTTTACCTCTGGGAAAACCACACTCCAATTTTAATATGCAATAATGCTTCTCTCTAGCCTGTAGGAGATTAAAATTATTAAGTAGCTCTATTTTTTGAAGATCTTACAGCAGCTTTGGGAAGAATTATTTCACTATGCATCAATTATTTTTAATTGAACTGAATATATTTCAGATTGCATGAAATGCCTCTCATTTAAGTTTAACATTTAGAGTTTGTTAAGGAAATATTACAGTGAGAATTGGATACAACTTATTTCTGTGGCATATTCTAGGAAGAATAAGAAACGGTTGTTTAAGAAAAAAGATATTTTCACTGGTATTTTTCCCTTCACTGGGCCAAATCTCATTTTTGCTCTGTTTCATAGCTCCCACACTGTTCTCATCCAATCTTCCTGCAATTTACATAGGAAAAGAAAGTCGGGATTGTCTTTGGTGGGTCTGGGATCCTCTTGTGCTGAGGGAAAGCTCCAGCAGCTGTTGCACAATTCCTCTCCTGGTGAGGCACCCAGAGCCTTCCCCCGTGGGTGTGTGCAGGAAGGCACAGCCCAGCACAACTGCCTGTGGTTTATCAGACACAGCAGGTTTGTGCTTTTCCAGCTACAGGATGGCAGGGAAACACTGAGTAGTGCCTACCATGAAAAATCCAAATTTACTTAACAGCCCATGCTGAATTAAATAGAAGGTAAATATTAGTACAGAAGTCAAAATAAGTAGTTCTTAGTAACAAAATCTTCGCAAACTTTAAATCAAAATGTCTGTCCTTTAACTACTTTGGGAAATTTCTTTATTGAATTTCTTCATTACCTGGAATTTCTGTACAGCAAATACACTGTCAGGACATAGAGACAAGCACTCAGAACTTGTGGAATCATAAACACTGGGTTACTCATTAGGTTGAGTTATAAAGTGTTCTTCATTTTACATGTCCTCAATTCCTTAGTTTTCTACATGGTTGTTTTATGTGTGAATTGATGCTTTTCTTCCTGGACTGTACAGCACATTCCTTTGCTTGGGGAGTTTTTATTCTGCTTTCTCTTTTCCCCGGTTTTACATGATATAGTCCCACCCTCCTCCTTCTATTACAATGATGTTTAAAACATTTAAGTCCTTAAAAACTCCTTTTCTTTTTTCCCCCCTGAATTGCAATGTATTTGCTGTTCTGTCACTTATACCTTTGAGTCTCTCTCACTCGTTACCTTTGGACTCCTTGCTTATGACAACTAAATCTGCATGAATCATTACAGAGATATTCTTTACTCACATGTTTGCAATTAAAGCATTGGTTTAAGTGCCACGCTATTTTATTTTAGAATTTTATAACACGAATCTGGCAATACTAACAATAAATAATAAGCATAGTTCAGTTCTTCACTTGACTGTTGCTGAGCTTTATTTTGTAGCTGCTAATAAAGGCACATTATCATGTTCAGGGATTGCAATTATCACTGAAATGTGTATGTCCATTAACTGCAACATTAGGCTGAGGGTATAATTACTGTCTAGAGCCAATATCTGTGTGAAGTTACATCTATGATGCTATTAAGCTATAAGCAATATTTGTAAACTAATATTTAAACATTTCAAAATTGATTCCATCACTTGACAACTTAAAATCTAATCCTACTTCAACTCCAAATTATTGATTATTTAAGTGTTTGGCAAATAAATTATTGAGTTATTTGGATGTGAGTATAATTTGTGATGTAAGAGAGAATACTGTTTCTCTAATAGCAAATGCCCAGAACAAACTGAACTGGTAGCAGGAGGAGAGAGAAGCTGTGATGACAACAAAATGCTGATGAAATAGTGGTACAGTGTGTCACAAAATGCTGCAAGTAGGATGGATTTTTCTCAGAGTTACATTTCAGACAATTTAGTACAGCTATTTAACCACATAAAAACCTGCTGCATGCTTAAAGGACAAGAAGGAAAAGACTTGCCTAATAATATCACAATTGTGTTTTGAAGAGAAATGAGGTTGAGTTTGTGCATTGATTTGCTTTTGGAAAAATTCTAGTGTTTCTGCTGACAGAACATGAAACAGCCTGTGAAATTAGGTGGATAGTTCATTTGCAAAACTAGTTTAAGTCACTTGTCAATAATTCCACACATGGAGATGTTTGCATCTGTAATGAAGTGACCTTTTGATACATTTTGTTTTATATGCAAAATATGCATATTAGTAATTGACTTTTAAGTGCTTGTGTAAATTAATATTCTGTTGTATTTCCTTGGCATGTGAGTGATAGCCCCCCCTTTGGTTAATTTGGTTGCCTGTCTCAGCAATGAATAGTTAGGGAATGCTGTTTGGCAGTAAATGTTAAGAGAATCAGTCTTTCAGCATTTTACATCTTTTGCATTTCAGATTTTTCTAGGACAGAGGAACTATTGCATTGCTTAATGATTTTTTTCTGGTACAGGTATACCTAATAGAATTCCTCTTTCTGCTTTACAACAGTTGTTCTGGATTCAGCTTTCACGTGTGCCTACTTTGTGGCTTTCCATCCTCTGCTCTGTCTTTGATGGCCAGACTTGGTTGTTCTGACACTGTTTATGTTTGCTGTCCACATCACTAAATATGACTTTGTATTTATTAGATTGTTTGTATTTTTTATGTTGATTATGCTCTTTGTTTCAAAATTCACATATTTCACCTCAAGCAGATTCTCTTCTCTGAGTAACTTCTAACTGCTGAACCTTTTCACTTGTGCTGCATTTCCCAAAGCCAACTTAGCAAGAAGGAATAAGTAGCAAATAGGACATCTTGGAGAAAAAAACAACCCCAGCAACCCAGGCTAACTTGACTTACTCATCTAAAATATATTGGTTTCGTTGCTGTACATTGGCCTTGTATCTTCATTATTTAAGAAGCTTAATGAATTAATTTAACAGACCTTGCAGTAAGTAAATTAACCATCAGAGTTCAGAGCAGAGTGAATAATTTTTTAGTATTAGACTACAGCAATTTTTATGATTCAAGTTAATTATTAAGTTGCTTATTGCATATTTGTGTATTTCAAAGAGAAAAATTATGCAAGAAACTATCCAGTAAAGTCCCAGGAGGTTAGAAAATTCTTGTTGATACTGGGTGAGTTATCCACCATTCTGTTTGGGTCTGGGTTCATGGTGTGCACTGTCCAGCACTGTTGGAAGGGGGATGGTGTGATTTTACCTGATCAGTTGTTAACCTCTCCTTCAAAATTACTCTTGAATTGAATTTAGTTACCAGCAATTAGTGTATTACAAAAACAGTCCTCTGGATGATCTTCTAGATTTTCCTTTAGAACAATGTTGTCAGTTTAGATTTATAAAGGGGAATATGTACTCGTCTGGCAGAATTCTTAAACAAAGCACTAACTTTGGTTCACTGAATTTTTTTTCCCTGAGAAAATACTTAACCCAAGTAGCAATCTTCCCAGGTAGCTTCATGCAGTGATGATTTATATTCTTACATGTGAAACAAAGGTGAAATTGAGTAGATAAAATGCAAACTTCCACCCTTTGTGACCTCAAGGTCTGTTGATTTTGACCTTACAAAAAAGGGAGTGTTAAACACAGCACATCACTTGGGGCTTTTTGTTATAGTTGTAAATTCTGGGTTAATCCAGAATTGCAAAGGACATGCTGTTCTTCCTTTTAGCTTTTACTCTTATATCACTACTCCTATTTTTTTAATTAAATAGGATTGGACAGTTTGTATTCCTATTATGGTCTATTAATTGGTTTTTTTCATGCTCTTTAGAGTTATTTACAAGTAATGGTGTGGAAAGAGCAGTGTTGGCCTGATCAAGTGTTCATGGAGCAGAATGTGCAGAAAACTTTTGTGTCTTTTGTTAAGCTGTTGTCACCTGACCAGCAATGCATCACTTCCACTCCAGAGGAGAGAGAGTTGGACTCTTTTCTTCAGAGCAGCAGTCATGTCCTGCATATAGGATGAGAAACCTTTTAGGGAGGGTTTGAGATAGAAATGAGGCTTCAGCTGCTTCTTCTGTTTTGCAGCTCCTTTGATCTGGAAACTTTCCAGATGTGTGAAGTCATCAGATTTCTCAATCAAATTATTTTTTTTTTTTTTTGACTACCCTTGGCTTCACATGACTTATGTACACACTGCCTGGGAGTGTCAGATGGAGAAAACATTCACATCACTGTAAAATGCTTCATGGCAAATAAAGAGAAAAGACTCCTCTAAGGCAGGTGAGATGTCACACCTACTTCCTTCCTTTTCCACCTGTGTGACAGTAACTGTACCAGGAAGGGTCTGCACAGAAATCTCTGCAGAAACTGCATTTGCTCAGTCGAGGACAGAGCTTCTACCAAGCACTTCTGTTTCGGTTTGGTGGCAGTTTGTTGCTCATCCAAACATTTTGATAATATTTGCACTCTGGTCATTTTTTTCCTTTTTTACTAAATATTTGAACCATTTGTACTTTTCATCCCATTTTATAGTACCATTAGGAAAAGCTGAAAAGCGTTTTCAAATGTCAAGTTTAACTGGGAAGATCCTTAAAAAATAATAAAATACAAGGGCTACTTATGTGATTGACTCTGGTGTTGAAAAGCCAAAGAGCATACAGGAATGGTGTTAGAGGGTACCAGATGGTGTTTCTTCTCCAGGAAAAGGACAGTGAACCCTTTGCCTCTCTATAGTTTCCCTTTTGTAGTGTTGCACACGAAATTAGCATCTTTCTGCGAGATCACGTGGCAAACAAATCTACCTTGGGTCATTCTTCTCTTCAGGGAATATTTGGCTTGTCATCTGCAGTTCTAGGAGCCTTCATAAAGGCCCAGGTGAGAGGTCAGTGCTGTTAGGAGCTTTCCATCCACAAAAGGTGGGACATGAGAGATGAGCAGCTTTCCCTTTAGGAATCTGCAGTAGGGCTGGTACAGATATTTTGAAGAAGTCTGATTCTTCAGAAGCTTTCAATCTGTTGACATTCGTTTATTTTTTCAAGGCCAAACTGCTTAGGCTAGAAGGTCTTCAAGGTGTTAGAGACTTGTTCTAACTGCACAGGCTTTGCAGCTGCCTTCAGTTTATACAGCCCCCCACAGAAATTATTTCTGAGTGTCGTGGCACTGTGGCTGAATTTAGTGCTGTACCAGGACTGCTTTGTAAAGCTGCCAGTACCCGTGGAAGCTCAGGTGACTGTTGTAGTGTGTTTTTATATTTTGTAATACTTTGTAATAGTTTTTTGTATTCCTTTAGTTTTCCTAAGTAGTTTACCCCAAACTGTACCCCTTCCCTATACCTATGTTATCATTCTCCTGAGTTGAGATCATCCCCAAACCCCCGCCCTGACCCTCTGTCAATCACTTAGCATCCCATCCTCTCTATCCAGAACCTTCGGCCAAATCCGTCGTGTGATTAGCTGGAGGCCAAGAGTCAGCCCCCCAAGAAGTATCCTATACGTTGCCCAAAATGTCCATTCCTTAAGATCCCATCCCTTTAGCAGCCTTATTGGTCAACANAGAGTGTCCCCCCTCTGAGTGTCCTCAGAGTGTCCCCCTGCTGTCGGACGCATCGGGGGAGCCCCCCCGTTATCTGCCGACCCGGGGCTGGCCGGGGTCCCTGAGAGGCTCACAGGGAGACCAAAAGACAGGTGACCTTCTGAACTACTGGGATTTTAAGGAAATTCATACTTTGCAAAGTAAATCCAATGATTAGTATTTATTAGTAATTGTGGTGATCCTTTTTAAAAAATTTTATTTGTACATGCTGTGAATCCCTTTATTTGTTTCCTTTACAAATAAATAAATCCATCAGTCCCACCTGTTGGGAAGCAGGGGCTGTGTGAGAGGCAGAGGGTCAGCAGAGGGAGCACAAGGAAATGAGCAGGACTGGGCTGCATGCAATGGACAGGGGTGGGAGTGTTTCTGCTGAGCATGCAGTGAATAATCAAATACCTGTTTGTTTGGTATTGTATAAAGATTTAATCGCAGGAACACTTCCAGGCTGCCACCATGAATACTTAGATAGTGAATGATATGAAGTTATTTCTAGAGGTGCAGAAACCTTTCAAGTGGGACTGATCTGTGATGTGGGGAGGTGTTTCTGTCTCCAACCCTGGATTACTTTTTGCAGTTCAACTTTGTTTTAGTTTGCCTTTTGCTCTCCTGCTGTGCCAATAAGCGAATGTTTGTGCAGATACATCCCTCCTGCTCAACTCTGGAGGGCCAGCAGGAGGGGAAGCAGGTGGGTGGAGGCTGCTTGAGCTGCAGTTTTCACACACATTGGTGGCATGTAGCTTCCTGCTTGCCTTAACACTCCTTTGGCCCAAAACAGGGGAGAAGATGTTTTTGAGAAGTACATGTTTCATTTTTAAGCATGCTTGACCTTAACAGTTATGACAAATTTTTAAAATATGTGCATTTGAGACAGCATTAATAATTCACATATGTTTCATTAAGAAAAAGAACAAACTGTCTATAGGGCCATTAAATTCTTACTTGGCTAAGATTATCAAAATTTAGATGACCTAAAATGGTACCTTGTTGGGGTCATAATATGCCACTTGAAAAAAAATATCCTGTGATTTAGTTTTGATTCTGACAATACTCAAAAGGATTTGTTATGTCTTACAGACCTCTCTGCAAACTACTAATGGGATGAACACAATATATCACTTTTATAATAGTGAGCTATTAAAGGCAAACATAAAGCAGTCTGAAGCCCATAAGTGCTGCCAACAGCTCCTGCTTTAATGAATTCCCTTTTAGATGTCCATTAAATGCTCATGGCAAATGTACTCATAATGGAAATGGCAAATCTAAATGGGTAGATATGAATAATCCATGGAGTTTAAATTCTGTTTATGATCATCTTCACATTTAGTTTTCAAGACAACGCAGTTTAGTTTTCATTACAGTTTGGAATAAAGAGGACAGGGAGTAATTGATTGCTTCAAGCAGATTAAAATCAATGGGTTGCTTTTCAAAGAACCCATTGAATGCAGTAATTTCAACTTTAAACATTGATTTAAAGAACTCAACACAGAATGTTTTGTGCTGTGTGAACTTTTATGTGGAAAGACTAATACTAATTTTATTTCTATATATCTGTATATAGAAATATATAGAGGTTGTTATCAGTATGTGCATGAGTAAACAGTGATCTATAGTAAGTTATTTTGGTATTATTGCACTCATGTAATGAATCAATGTGATTCCCGTCATCATTGGGATACTGTTTGTAAACCATTAGCACACAGAAATTACAGCCCATCATACATCATTACTGTGATTGAGGCTTTATTACCATATTCTCAAATTGCTTGCTTGCTATAAAACTAAATAGACACCAGACAACTATAGGTAGACGATAGACTGTGCATTATTGGGCTGGAGTAATGAAGGATTATTGTAGCATAATGGGGCACAACTTACGAGGAAAATAAACTTGGCAGCAAAGGAAAGCTTGAGTGTTTTTAATGTTTGTTGTTACTGCTTTAAAGGTCAAATATATTTGTTATGATGGAGTTACTGTTTCCTTATTTCATGAATCATACACTTTTTGTGTTCCGCATAGGCCTTGTTTTATATTTAAGCATTTAAAACACAGGAACTGCACTGCACCTTTCAGCTCCAGAGGTGGATCTACAGCTCTGGGGGATGGTGTGGTGCTGGGATGGGGGAGAGTGTGGCCAGACCTCTGCACACATTGGTTTTGTGCTGGACAGAGGCAGGGAAGGAGAACTGCATCAACAGCCATCAGCTGTTAAATGTGATATAAGTTCTCCAAACACACAGAGGTGAAGTATCCATTAGGAATTTTGGGAGCTATAGTGAAATGATTTATGATACCTTCATTATAAAAGATGAGAGGACACACTGAATTTCGACTTGGGGAATTTAGCAATCTCTTGTGACAGAACCAGGGGCTTTACAGCAGAGCACCAGTATGCACAGGATATATTCAAGGTGTTACTTTCTCCAGCTACAGAAAGAAATGTATTTTAGAAAATTGAACTTAGGGCTTCTGACCATGAGACATGTAAAGAGGGAAGCATCTCTTCATACTCTCGTGAGATTTCAGAGATGGGTTCTGAAAAATACATAACAGTCTGTTATGGTGACAAAGAGGTGTCAACATCCTTCATCCTTTTTGCTTGCCTCCTCAAAAGGATACAAACCTTCACACCCTTCTGAATTTGCGCTGTCTGTGCCACCTTTCATCAATATTTTTTGATTCTTCTCTACTAGAGTTTTTAGAATATTACAGCAAAACGTGGTAAGCTCCATATTTTACTAAGGTAGGAACATGTTGCTTCTGCCAGTTATGTTTAGCTGAATTTTTGCATGAGCAAGGATTGTAAACCTTTGGGTGCTGAGGTGTTGGGAGAGCAGACACCTTAGGTCTTGGCTACCTACAGGCAGAGATTGCTGAAAAAGGTAACTGAGAGTGTTAAAACTTCTGTAAGTTGTTAAAAAATTTCTGTAAGTTGATGTACTGCTATGTACCTGACAATTCCAGTTTTAATGATAATGATATTCCTTTTTTTTTTTTTTTATGAAAGCTTCTGGAGTTCTTAATGGGGACTAGTGAAACCATCAGGGTAGAGTACTCAATTACTGAGAGGCAGTGGGTAACTTCATGTGCATTCACTTTTGCCAGAGGTTTTGGAAAGACATGCTTTTTAATAAAGTACATTTGACCTTTCTTTGGCTTCCATTTGGCATGACCTCACATTTCATTTCAGTTCTGAAAGTAGAGGCAATGTCTGTAAACCACAACACATCATTATGTACCAGTCCAAATAGGAGGTAAGGACAGGGAAGGAAATGATTGTTGGGTTGTATTTTATAGATGTTTGACAATACATATGCATTATAATATTTTTATCTAGGATATATACAATAACAGCATTCCAGGTTGAGAAATGGTCAAAACATTGCTGATATAAGATCTAGACACCAAATGCTGCTTCTCACGAGTAGAATGTGTCAGACCTGGCAGAGCCTTTGTCTGAGTTTGCAGTGAGCGCCTCTGTCGTGGGCTCCCGGCTCTGCAGCGAGTGCTGCTGCAGCTGGGAACCCTCCTGCAGCTCCCCTCATTAGACAGGGAACTTCCTTGGCTCAGGGAAAAACCCTTTGAAGTGACAGTGATGCTGTAATGTACCGATAGAAGATTGTGTGGTTCCATTATCTCCGTAATGGATCTTGGTTTGGAGAGAGCTTCCCCTTTGTCCTTTCATCAGGAATTGGTTTGTTCAGTGCTCAGTGAGTCAGTTCTGATTTCTTCAAAGAGACGTCTGCCAGAGAGTCTGAGTGTTCTGGAGTAATCATGGTTAGGCAATGTTCTTTTCTTGAGTTTAAGACAGCTGTAATTATAAACATCTCACCATTTGGGTTTTTAATAGACATGATTACCACAGCAAATATGTTCAGCTGTTAGGTTTGAAGAATATATTTCTATTAGCTTTTAGTCAAATCTTTCATGTAGTTGCAGAAAGTGTCTCTAACTTTATGATATGCTGATACAATTTTTACATAATAATGCCATCATAATAATGGTGCCATTTTTACATAAATATTTTAGAGTGCTTCATGAAGCCACTCATTTTTATTTGTGCTAAATCTCTTCATGCATATTTGGTAATGCTTATACAGATGTGTTCTCATTTTATCAGTAAAAATCAGACAATTTGCTAATTTCTCAGAAATTGTGAGGTATGTTTGATCACTCTTTTTAATAATAAAAATTATTTTGGTTTAAAATATTTTTTAAAACATTTCATTTCGAAGTATCAATCAGGTTTTGACTATTAGATTTAACACGATTGCATTTGGTTTGCTCATCAAAAGTGGAGAACATTTAATATTTATTCATAACAAAAGTATTAGAGAAGCTGTCAATAAATTTTCTGTCATAATTGAATCATAGGATATTTAAATTGTTGATAATATGATCTGCTTGTTAAACAAAAGTGTCTGGAGAAAATGATGGATTAATTGACTGATGGCTAAGGTTTCTCTCAAATATAATGGTTTACCCAGTTTGATTTGATTTGTGTAAAATAACTTTCTCTAATAAACAATTTGCTCAGAGGCAATAGAAGAAATGAATGGTTATCAAACCAAACTTAATTAGTCTCTCCTAGATTGATATTACTTGGGGAGTCTTCGTTTTAATTGTGGAGAGCTGGATACAAAGAGTTTGGTTCATTATATTTTTCCTGTATAAACACTATTGTGTAACTACCTATGGAATATAACATGTAAATTCATTTTAATAAGTGCATGTAAAGTGGATTAGCTAATTATGCCAGGCTAAAAATGATTCCTTTAATTATTTTACATATTTAACTAGTACTTCAATTTTATTATTGTTAGTCTGTAAACATAATTTGTATTAGCTCTGCCAAACTAATTAGAATATACAACTTAAACAGTTTTAACAGTTTTGTAATGCACATAATACACTCTTCTCTTAAAAATACATTTCTATTATAGAAATATTCAAATGATAAATTTTTGGCATAGAAAGATTTTTATATGTGAGAAAGAATACCTTTTTCTCAAAAATACAGTTTCAGAAAAGTTCATATGATTCGAGACTCTGAAATATTTGAAGGAAATATATGAAGGAAAAAACCTTTCTTTTCCTCAGAGATGGAGTCAAACTAAACATAAATAATTGCATAACATAACTTTGTGGGATTCCAGACTGTTAGGTTGTCCATGGATAACACAAACTACAAGTACAGTTGCATTTCACCCTTTCAAAGGTTAAGCACACATTTAATTGTGTTAGTAGGTGAGAATCTGCATGTTCAGACTATGAAGAGTTGCTCTTAAAGGCTTCCAGTGGATTTAAGGTAAATAATTTTCTCTTTTCCTTGAAAAAAAAGAATTTTCAAAACATCTGTAGAAGCTTTACAAGATTTTAGTATAAAATGTACATGAGAAGGCTGTTGTTTGAAGCTGAGTAAGTGTGGAAAGCAAGACATTAGTGTAGAGTAATTTGTGTGTTCTTAATGATATTCATTCATGATTAATCTTGGGTTTATAAACCCAAAAATTAATCTGGATTATTGTTTCTTCTCACACATGAAGTTTTCATTTTGACAATTTGTTACTTTAGTTTTCTTTAGTGTAGGAAACTACAGATAACTGAAAATGCAGGGAGGAAATAAGGAACATCTTTCAGTTTTGTCTGTACAGTCACTGAATGTAGGTGTGCTCAGACTTGGGGACATGGAACCTTCTGAGCATGAAATTGTGCCATGAGCCTGACCTGGCACATCTGTGAGAGTGACAGGAGCCTGCTGCAGACTGGCACCTTGGGACCATCTTTGGGGCAGAAACAGCCTCGAGCAGAACCTCTGGTAGTCCCAGTTAATGTGTTCTCAGGAGTTCTCTCTGAGACTCGGATGCTTTGGTTTCATTATCTCCCCTCTGTCAGGCCAGCAGAGCCCCAGGTCTGCACGGGTGTCCTGCACTCCTCACTGGAATGGGGACACTCCTCTGGGAGTCTCACCAGCATTTGGGGAGCAAGACAGCAATAACATACAGTAGTCTTTGGAATATAGTAAGTTGATGAAAATAAACTTAAACAGTAAAGTTGAGCAAGTCTCTGGACACTATTTACATATCAAACTTTATCAGTTAAATCTCATTAAAGTCACAGAGAGTCTCACTGCTACCTTGAGGTCCCTCCTGCTGTGACTCAGCAGTGCAGCAGAGAGGCCATGTGGCCACCAAACCAAATCCAGATGTCAGATTCTGCTGAGAGCACGAGGGCAGCTCTGTGCAGACAGATGGGTGTTCCTGCCCGGGGTGCAGGGAGGGCATAATGAATGCAATTATTGAACACTCATCGATTTACAGATAAAATCCAGTGGTGCTGAGGTAGGGATCATAATCACTCTCCTGACTAATTGTGGCAAGCACATCATGGAGAAGAGTGCAGCAAGATTGTGTGGCAGTTCCAACTAAATGAGTTATTTTAAAGATTCTTAGCAATGATTTATTTTCTTTGGTAAGCTATAATATATTTCTTTATAAGCCATTATTTCATTAGGCAATTTTACTCATTCTGAAATAAACAAAAAAACCCAAAACCTTTGTTTACAGGTGTTTGCCTTACAGGCAGAAAATAAGGATTCTTTGACTTTTTGCAAATCTTTATGATTCAAGGTAGTTAGTGATTTTTAATATAGAAGAAAACAAGTATAGGGCACAGAAAAATTTTAGTTGGATCAGAAATGCAAGGTTTATCCTAAAGCATTTCCATGTTGGTATCTGAATTGGAGTATTTAAGAAATATTAAATAATACACAAATGAACATAGGAAGTGATCTTGAAATATTTAAAATTCTTAAGATAAAGCATAAAAATAATATATGCTACAATTATATTAAATGTTTATAATGTTTAATCTTAAAGCAAAGGTAAGCACAATTTTCAGATCAAATTTTGAAGTTGCAATATTGCAGAGATGTGTGTAATGTGCTTCACTGAGGTTGTGTTATACTGAACTGGCATGTTTCACTTCACTGACTGACACGTTCCTGTGGTGTGATTCATGCTGAATCTTTGTAATCTCTATTCCTATCCAAACATTGTGCATTGTTAGATAGCCATGTACCAAATCTCATCTTGGTGTTGCATGGTATAGAAAAGTAGTGATGATTATTTAATATTTTTATTCTGATAATTTCAGCTATGGAGTTTCAACACACAGGAGGAGTTGTGTTGCTCATTGTGCTTCCCAAGGAGTATGTTATGGGAACAGCAAATTTCTCATTCAGTATTTCATTTGAAATGCAGAACCAATGAAGAAGGAACCAATGCAGAAGGGCTCTCTGCATCCTCTGTTTTCTCTGTACGGCACTGCTGGGTTGTGGGCCTAGCTAACAGTTTATCTCTCATATCCTGTCTGCTTGACAAACCAAACAACTTGTTTTTGTATTTTAGTCAAGGTCCTTCCTGAACCCTTCTCAGGACTCCCATCAAAATCTTGTGGGAGCAAGGTAAAACTCAAAAAAAAAAAAATCCCAAGAAACAATGTTTGCATATAGCAAACAGCTCCTAATTTCTTTGCAGTAATTTTGATTTGAAAACTAACCAGATAGTTATTAATTAGAAGAGTAACAACTTTGGTTTTACTGCATTTTGTGGTTATTTTATAATCTCTGGTGGAAACTGACTGCATTTTGTTAATATTCCTAGCTTGATATTAAAGCCTATCACAGAATCACCATCCTCGTTCCTGCCACACCTCCTGGCACCTCTCAGTGCAGTAACTTTGCCCTTTCTGTACACATGGCACAACTCTGACAGAAGCTGGCCTTGAACTGGCCATTCAGAACCCAGGCAGTATAAAGAGATCTTTTCCTCACTCTAACACCTGTGAATCTCTCATTTATGTTCATGCATTCTAAATGAGAGCAATCTTTTGGAGGACAATTGGCAAGGTGGGCCAAAACTTTAAAGGTAACCCGCTGGAATAAATTCCTTTGGTTACACCAAACCGGTGTTTACACTTGGCTGTGCTGGTACTTTATTTGAGATCTACCTTTGTGGTTTATTCTATAGTTACTTGCAGGCTTCCAAACCTACAGGTTTGGTTCTACACTTGATGGTTTCATGCTTTTATGCTCAGGATATGAGTAACTATTTAAAAGGCTGAAGAAAGTATTTAGTTTTAGGATTGTACTTGATAAGTTTATGAATGAACTAATATGGTCTGGTTGCCTGGTGCAGTCTGGATAAAAAGCCCTGGGAAGCATCTTTCAGGGCTGTGTTCTGCATTCCTCTCTTCATGTCTGTATATATTCAATGGTTTAAAATGCTACATAGATGATTAGCAATAAGTTTGAGTTTGTTTAGAGGGTCATTATGATGTCTTTTTGTTACCTGTATACTGGCTTTGTACTCAGCAGCAGCTGTAAAAATAATCCTCTCTTCCTGGATGAAGTTCAGAATGGAATAAAAACAACCCTTGTAATACTTCAGTCATATAGTAAATGGCATTTGGGGATAAATAGAGGAGGTGACTGCAAGCTTTAATGGAAAAAGGATTTTTAAAAGGATTGTCTCAAACGTAGTACAATAACTCTTGAGATAAGGAAGGGGGTTAAAGATGCAAAAGTGAAAGAGTGCACTCTTACCTGTTGCCAAGTATTTTTTCATGTATGCATTACAGCTCTTTTTTGTAATGGTCAGTATTGCCCTTATTGTGTTCTATTTACATGTCTGACTTCTTGTTTGGATTTTACTTGGTGATTTGGTATTAATTTTTAATGTGAAAGCACTTAGCATTAGGAGTTTGACATTTTGTCTGACCTTAATCACCAAGAGGATCATGAGAGGTTTATTCAGTGGGAAGAGAATTGTTACAGCTCCGACAGAAATGATGGGAAATAAGTAAACAGCCTTTTAAATCTTCACCAGAAATCAATAGAGCTTAAAGATGATGGACGTTGGTGTTTTTTGCTGCTTAAGGACTTCAACCTTTTACGGGAAAATATCTTCTCAGAGTGTCAGCGTTTTTTTGCCCAGCACCATGAATCACTGCTGCAAATAGAACACTCTGCATAGAGCACTTCATCATTGTTACACAGATGATGTTACAGATCTGTCTCTCTCTGATACTGCAGATGTTTATATTTTTACACATAGAGGTGTGGTGCTACTTCATAACATTGCTAATTAATGGATGATCAGCAAAGTAATTATGTGTTTTTGATAGTATTTAAACTGATGAACTCCTGGTTTTATTCCATAATTAAAGCCTGCTATTTAGAACTTTTTCAGTTTTATCTCCTTCCCTGTGTCTATAGAAATACCTTCCTTTAAGTGAGAGTTCTCAACTTTTAGTAACTGGGAGTAAGAGCTCCTCTGAAGTCTTTGTGTCAGCAGGCCTTGCAGAGCCAGGCAGATTTTGAGCAGTAGCATAGCAAATTATGTACTTTGGCTTTTCATGAATGATTTATTAGACGTTAGGCTGATACAGTAGTTAGCAATATGTGCAGAAAGAGCACTATTCAGACCCAAGTATTTGTCCATTTGCATCATCATAAATCATTTGTTGTGCTTTTTGGGGTTTTATTATACAGTATTGGATTCCGTTTTAAAACAGCTAAGTATACAGTAAATTATATTCAAATATAGTAAAGTTGCAGTTAAATAGTAATTGAGAACTTGACTTTCAAGCTTTCAGTTAATTTGTTTGCATCCTTATGCAGCCATTTACTCTGAATAAAGTGAAGGGGATTTAATTTTGATTTGTAGACAACCTTTTGTATTGAAAATAACTGTAGTGACTGTAGTTTTATGCTAATATCTAAGCATGCCACATATACTTTTAGGCAAAATTGTCCCTTAAGACCTCGTGATATGAAGTGATCTTTGATTTAAGGCTGCAGTACTTTGGCTACAACTGTGTTCAATGATTATTAAACTGGAGTTATTACATAGCAGCTGATGGAATTTTTTCTGTAGTTTATCTCAATTGATTACCCGTATTGAGTACAGAGTGGCAAACATTTAAAGCCGTTCCTCATGTTCCTGGTGCAGCAGCCAGGCCCTGCACTGCGCTGGGCTTGGAGCTCCCCCGGGACTGCGGGGGTGGAGCCGGGGTGGAGCCGGGATGGAGCCGGGATGGAATGGGGATGGAGCCGGGATGGAATGGGGATGGAGCCGGTGTGGAGCCGGGATGGAATGGGGATGGAGCCGGTGTGGAGCCGGGATGGAATGGGGATGGAGCCGGGGTGGAGCCGGGATGGAATGGGGATGGAGCCGGAGTGGAATGAGGATGGAGCCGGGTTGGAGCTGGGATAGAGCCGGGATGGATGCAGAGAATGGGGCAGGGGCCCCGAAGCTGGGACCCCGGGGCGGAGGCTGGAGCCCTTCTGGAATCCCCAGGGTTGTTGACCTGCGGGAAAGGGGGGTGTGTCCAACCAGGCAGCGTTTGGTTGTCTCCTTAGCCAGCTAATGCATTGTGGGGTGCCCAGCTTTGAGAACAGCGCCTGGAAGAGAAGGAAAATCTTCCAAATAGCACAGCTCTGTAGACATTATCCTACCTTTCATCCACTGTGTGGATTATGAGGGCAGTAGGTAATCTTGCTTTCACTTAACATAAAACTAAACTAGCAGAGATGGCAGGGATATTTCAGGACTGGAACCTTATTTTTGGATGACTTTGATGTCCTTATGTACAAATATCCTTTTAAATAAGTTAAAAGACACAGCAAAGAAGCACAGAAAAGGGAAAGAAGCACATAATGCCCTCTCACTAGTTCTTGTTGTTTAGTTGATCTGGGCCTAAATTTTCCACTGTTAAGCAGATAATTTTGCTTACTTTGTAGTCAATTTTTATATATTCAGAGATTTCTTCTCTGTGATGGCAGGCTGAAGTTTTGCCTTTACTTTTCTTTCATTGTTTTAAGAGGACAGACACAGACACCAGATGCTGGGTTAGAGGCATTTCTTTCAGAGCCAGAAGTTGGGACTTCTTTGGAGGTTTTTCTGGGATAGCAAGCACTTTTCTTCCTTTTTCAACCTCTAAGCATCATATAATTTTTAGCATTTTAATATTTGCCACATACTAATGCTGAGAATGGATTTTCTTTAACAGCCTTTTTTTGATGGTTTCATGTAGCTTCACTAAAGATGAATAAGCATTCTATGGATTGATTGACCAGTGAATGCCACAATAGCAAGCTGTAAACTTGATTTTTTCAATTTGTTGCTTTCCTTTTTAAACCCATTTATGAAGCTTATGTTGTCTTAAAAAATGTCACCTCCTTTGGCCTGTCCCATTGCAAATGTGAAGTAACCACTGTGTGGATGTCAACCCTCTCTGCTTTACTTTGGTTGCAGCTCCTAGAGAGAGTCCTTCAAAGTGGGAGAGATGTGCAGCAGGGCTGTAGACACCTAATTTCCTGGCTGCCTGGGAATGAGGGCTGGCATGGGACAGGATCAATCACCATGAGTGTGTGGGGGAGGGAGGGGACAGCTAAAAATTCTGGGAAGGTAAAAGAGCTTTTTAAATTAAGGATATTGCTGGCCCAGGATCAAATGGATATGGCAATCAAACACCTTTGGTTAGAAATTCAAACCATCCAGGCTCATCCAGAAGAGCCTCCCAGAGGGGGAATTATGGAGGGAAAATTATTAACAGATTTTGAAATGAAATTTGAGTGATTTATAAAAGGATTAAGGGACATGGTTGCCTGTATTGGTATGGACTGTATTTGGCACCCACCAGATTCCTTCTAGTTCTTTTAGGTCTCCTTAGAGACTTTATCTGTTCTTTAACATGATTGAATCATGTAGAAGTTAATTTTGCATTTCCCGTTTAAAATCTTGTATTAATACTTGTGAATCTATGAACATAGAGTATAACTAATGAGATTTCTGTCTCGTTTTTCTATCTGAAAATAACCTCTAGATGACATATTGTCCATCTGGAGAGCAAAGGAAGGTGGGACTCGTGCAGAAGGCAGTGGTGTCCCTCCGATGGCACAGCCTTGCTGAGGTAGCTGGCGAGAGCAGCTGGTGGCTGCTGCTGCTCCTTCCGCTGCCTGGTTTCCCTTCTGAGCCCACAGTGATTGCCGTCTGCACAGGGACTGCAGTGGCAGACTCAAAAGAGGATTTTACTGATCTGTGCTCTGTACCGATGTATTCCGTGGTTTTTCGGGCTGAGAAATCCCTCCCGGCTAGCTTGGGACTCACGCCCACACGAATACAACATAGATGAAGTAAAAGATGAGAAGCGCTCTTTCTCCACGTGGTTCTGATGTCCTAGTTTATTAGCTGGAAGGGGACATGTGCTCCAAACGCCACCCAGGTGAAGAAAGAGGGCGAGTCTACCTCCCAGTGCATATTTATCCCCGAGGGAATGGGGGGGCGGGGACGGAGGGTCGCAGCCAATGGAATACTGGTGAGGAGGGTCGAGGGGAAGGGTTACAAGGGACAGCGTTCACCTGGGTAGGGGCGGGGGGGTAGAAGGCAAAAAAGGGAACAGTCCATGTGATATCACCCCAGTGCAAAGACATCTAAATAACTGTTTGGTGCACCACAACACTGTACTGTAAGTGAAGCTGAGTTTGACCAGGCTCTGGTGCTCTGCACACACCCTGGGTGCTCTGTGACATCCCCGCGCTGCCTCGGCTGCAGCTGAACGGAGACAGCGCCCGACAAAGCTCTGTGCTCGCAGCACTGCCTGCTCGCTCTTCTCTGGGGTACTGACAGTGCATGTCAGGTTGTGAGGGTGAGGTTGGTGCAGTTGGTCTGGTGGCTCACACTGCGAGCTATGTGTGGAGTGTGTAAGATTTGCTGATCGTCGGGATGAAATCACTGAACCACTCATTTATGATGTAATGCTTATCTTCCCTTGTCTTGTAAGTGGTTTGTTACAGTAATTTTCAGATGTCTTTGAAATTCCCATCTCTTGTGCTCGTGTATCATTAATGAGACTCCTTTGCTGCATGTTTCAATTCAGTGTTGCAGAAGAGGGGACTGAAAATGGAACCAAGTGCTGATCCTTCCTCAATGGTAATTTTGTTGGATATTAATTGGTAACTTGTTTTGGATTGACACACAATTATTGATCCCTGGATTTAATAGAACAGAAGACGTGAAGAAAAGGCAGCAGAAAGAACATGCAGAGCAGTGTGTTCTCTGAGCAAGCAGGACTACTAGCTCTCACACTGCCACTGTGACAGGGTGTGTGACAGGGTGGGTGTCAGGGGTGGGTGTCAGTGCCACCTGCAGTGACAGGGTGGGTGTCAGGGGTGGGTGTCAGTGCCACCTGCAGTGACAGGGTGGGTGTCAGTGCTGTATGCAGTGCTGGAGGTCCCTCCTGTGTCAGGGAGCTGCTGGGATCACGCTGTACATCTTCATCAGCCAGGCAGGCACAGCAGCCTCATGGTCCCATGAGCTGTGGCCAGGCCATAATTAACCTCGTGAACCCGGATTTCTAACAGAATGTAAAATCAGCTCAGGTTATCAATTACAGTCACACTCCATTGATGGTTGCCAAGGAGAGCTTCTTAGGAAGAAAAAGACATTATGATTTGCTCATTTCTTCATAAAGTAGCAAAATATGTTGCCATTCATTAAATCATAAATCTAAATAATAGCTAGTCCACAGATTTAATATCACCTTATTTTGGTGCATTACTCACAGGTCATGGGCCAGTACCATGTCTGTCATTAGCAAAGCTCACAAGTAATTTTGTTATAAAACTGAATTAGAAACTGTTTTATAAAAAGAAATTACTACTCTTTAAAATAAGGGAATTTTATCAGTGTTTTGAGTTTTTAATGTAATAATTTTAATCTATGTTGTAAATGCTTAACCCTTCAGTCTGTGGAAAACTAGTTTTACATAATTCAGGGCCCTCACAGTCCGTATATTTGTTGTAACTTGTAAGCATAATCATGAATTAAAAGCAGTATTTGAGATTATGATCTGTTTAGTCTATCAACTGTTCTCAACTGAATTTTGATATTCCTAATGCTAGTCAATGATGATGCTATATAGCATCAATGTTACTCAATGTTAATAGCTCAATGTTTATAGGTACTCAATGTTATATGCAAAGCAAATGATAATCTAGTTAGATTTAACTTTTTTTTTCTTACATGGTACTGTATGTATATGCAGAATATTTTTAAACATACTTCTTACATTTGTTTTTCCTATAATGTACTTTATTCGTCATAAAAATGAATGAGGTTATCAGTCAAGGACTGACTGCTTTTTCTTAGTTTGATTGCTACTGTCACCAGTGTTTTACAAATCTGGAAGGATTCCCCATTTAAAATAGTTTGTCATTATTACTCTGTAAATACAGACAGTAATTTATCTGTCCACCCCTGCAATATCTTATGATGGAGGAAAAAATCCTATTACATGTCCATAATCTATAGAAGATCTTTAGCATGTACTTCAGTAACTCTTATTTATTATTTTTTCTTGTTAGTATTGAAAATTTTATTTTCAAGCCTACTTAAACAAATAAACACAGAATTATTAGAATATCACCTTTGAAAGGCAATAAATGTTATTTTCTTGAGAAGACTTGTAACATACTTTTGATCTTTCACATATTACTGTCTTTACCTGCTAACAGTACCCACACTCCATGCATGAGCAATCTTTTCTCAAACTTCCCTTAATCCTTTTCCTTACTTCATTTTCTGTAAGTATGAATTTGTTAACTGCTTGCAAGATATTTCAGTAATATTTTTAATTAAGGCTGCCCATCAGAAACCAAGGAAAGGGCCTTTAGGATACCATTTGTCCTCACAAGTAAGGAGCCTGATAAAATTGGGTTGTTTTTTTTGTTTTACCAGCCTGAAATTGAAACACAGTCTTATTTTAAAAAAAACCAGCATCAACCTCATGTAAGGGTAGTCCATCCATGGTACATTAATTCAAAATGTTACATTTCTTTCTGTATCCTTACTTGTTAGATTTGGGAAAACAAATTATATTTAATTCTCTTTAAAGAAATTGCTGATTCCTATGTAGAACATAGGAAAAAAACCTGAAGTATAAAACTCAGGTAACATAAAATTTTGCTACAAAAAAAACCAAAACAAAACAAAACAAAAACCCCAAAAAACCAAAAAACAAACAAACAAAAAAACTCAAAACCAGAAAATTATTTAATTGTGCTTTCAGTCAGGGTTTAATATTGACTGTTTCCATCCTCAGCTCTGGGCAGGGGCTCCCTGCCCACTCTGAGAGATCTGTCCTGACTCTGGCTCTGGTGTTCAGAAGGGCAGCTCGGTTTGCACAAGGTGTGACAGGATTCTGTGTGCAAGGAAAGGGACATGCTGAGGTCTGAGGGAATCAGTATTTGTTGGTTTGGATTTTATGTGTCTGGCTGGAATTCTGGAGGGCTGTATGGAAGCACTGACAAAGGATTGCCATCCCCAGTTACAAGGGCAACAAAAGGCACCCAAATTAAATTCTAAATCTTTGAAACCAATTCAAAAATATTTTATTACCTGTTGAATTTCTTTCTCTGCCATTCCTTTCTGTCTTCTTCTGTCCTTCTGCATAACAAATTACTTTGTAATATATTTGCTAAAGGATTTTGAAGAGCTGCTTGAATAACAGTATAAGGTGCAGTGTTAGTTGTCCCTCTCAAATTGCATGTAGGTGATAACTGAATTATACAAACAAAACCCTTCCAGTTTCCTTTTTAGCTTCTGCAAAGACAAGCTGAATCTTGGATAACAGGATTCTTTAATGTGGGTTTGGGTTTTTTTCCCCCTCACATCTTAATTAGGAAAGGGAAAGTATAATTGTATAAAATACAAACTAGGTTTCCATATCTGAGCAGTATTTTCTGGATTGTGCTTCTGCAACAATATTTAAGATACATGAATGGAACAGCACATTGGCCTAAGCCTTGGAAACAATGGGCATTAATAATGCCATGGAAATCAACAGAACCCGAAAATCTGATTCCTTAATAATAGGGCCTCTTCTCTTGCATTGGAATCTAAAAAGTTCTTTAATTCTCAGGTTTATGATTTCACATTCTTAAAGTTCATTTCTTCCCTCAATCTGAGGGTGATTTATGGTTGCTCTGTTATGGATGAAGTAGTTTCATCTTTCAACCTCACTGCATTTTCTCTAGCATTTCTATCACTTAAGACCTCAAAATAAAGGTGAGAGAAGATGAATGTGTGTATGGAAGAGCTCTCAGCTGGACCCAGCCCCAGGTATCTGAAACTTTGCAGTTTCTCAAAGTTTAATGAATGTTTACTGTGCTCAGCAGAGCAACCTGAAAGGTCAAATGAAAACCAAAGGTATTATTCCACTGAGCTTCATCACTGTGACACTACTGGTATTACAGTAGTGGAGCAGCAGTGTTTTGTAAGCAGACAAGAGTGCTTTGCTCTCCTCAGGTGCTTGGCACACGAGGGGATGGACACAGGCAGACCTGACACGCCTGCCTGCCTGCCTGGGCTATTCTTGCACGGCTTTCTTGAGTCTGTGTGCTCCCTTAGAGAATCCAAGACACAAACGTGTTCAGATAAACTGAGTGTAACCGTAGTAAGTGGCTGTGCAAGCAGCGACAGTGTCCTGGTTCAGTGTGGTGCAGGCAGAGGCAGGGATGTGCCAGAAGCCCTCCCAGTCTGCTCTGTGGGAGCAGCTCCGGAGCACGGGGGGGAGCTG
>VZRH01003235.1:47430-78902 GCA_013397555.1 Urocynchramus pylzowi | reverse complement strand
GGGCTTTGGGGGGCAGCCTGCCCGTGGGAGGGCTCTCCCCCTGCTCCGGGAGCGCTGAGAGCAGCTCTCTGTCGGTGTTAGACCGGGTTTCCTCGCTGCTTGCTCTCGTTGTGCCGAGAGCCGAGCCCAGGAACGCCGGGATAATGAGCGGAGCGGTGCAGAAGGTGATTGATGATGCCCGGTTCTGACAGCTCCAGTGCCGGCATTCCCTGGGTATCCGATCCGGCATTAGCATGCTGACAGCTCAGCATTTAGGACATTATGGTAATTTATCCTGCATACGCTGTCACCTGCACTGTCAGAGTTTGTTTTTAATGATGGTATAACTATTTTGTTTGTTTGTACTGCATTCTTTTCATTTGGCTAATGTCTCCTCATTAGATTGCACCTAGTAAATGAGAGTAATTAAGTGTTTCCTATAGCTCAGATGCAATGATTAAGTTGCAGAGTTGGTGCTGATTATGTTTTACCATTTATCTCTATTAATCTGAGAATAATCCAGATGATAAACACATGTAATTTTTTAGCTAATGTTCAATAGATGAAATTTATAGCTTCTCAATGGAGCCAAACAATATGTGTATAAAAATACGAATAAATATGAATCCTAAGTTATTGCACTTATATTTCTGTTAAATAAACATACAATTATCTTAGTGCAACTAAGAAAAAGAAGTTGAAAATCTACTGAATGTAGAGATTCTCACTTTTAAAAATGCATTTCTGTATGGAAAACAACAACTCATAATTCACAGTTTAGTGACTGTCTTTATTCTGCATTCTCAAATATTTACAGAGATTCCTGTGGTGATATTTCTGAGAATTTTTTCCTGCAGTTATTATCTGTATTTGTTACTATTAATTCTAGAATACAAATTGCATCTCTAGTACTGAAATGTAATTTTCATATAGACACTTCCAAATGATTCAGTTTAGAAACAAAAAAAAAAAAAGATACACTAACCCATCAAATTAAGAACCTCACAACAATTTGTAAATCTTTATTTAACTTTCATGCTGTAGATAGACATTGAAAAATAGCTTGAGCTATTTCTTCAACACAAAGTAGCAATAATTAATTTTGATACAAATAGTAATGGCAACACTAGGAACACCCTGAGTTCTTTGATGATGTTCCTTTGTTTTCCTGGCTCTATGATCTTCCTAGCACATCACACTGTGATGTGGTATTTCTAAATTTATTTACTATTTCTAAATATATAATTTACTGTTGCAATATATATACCTTGAGAAAGTCAGACATCATAGCCCCATAACTGTGTGGGGTTTATACATCAAAATTCTGACTGGCTTCAAAAGTAGCAGCTTCTGTGTGTCCCCGGTTAATGAACTGCTTCAGCATGGCAGTTGGAAGAGCTGTTGAGGGACAGACCCTGGGCTAGTTTGAGGTTTCTATTAAATGTGTATCAATAAAAGCTGGACAGTGTTTCAGGTGTGCCTCCTGCCTGGTGTTCCTGCCCAGCATGGGAACACTCTCCCTGTGGTGTTGCGTGTCCTTGTGGTGTCAGGGCCGACGCTGTGCCCAGTGTCCCTGGCGTCCTGCGCCCGCTCCGGTCACAGGGGATGGGCTGGAGTGAGATTCCAAACATACCTTGCTTTGCAACAGTTCCTCTGCTTTGGACCACAGTTTCTTCCTGGATGTGTTTCCCTGAAGAGCTCCTGGCCCTCTCTGGGGAGCGTCTCCCTGGAAGGTGCTGTGCAGAGTTTCATTGTGGCTCCTTGGGCTCAGAGCTCCCGGAAAGCCGCGGGCTGGCTGGCTCGCCTCGGGGCGCTCAGCCTCCCCACTCCCAGCCACCTCTGCTGCTGAGGAGCTGAGTCCTGGAGCTGGGCTTGGTCCAGAGAGCCTCTCTGCCATGCTGTGAAGCATGGTCAATAAAATCAATGAGATCTGTCATTTGTCCCTATTTCAGGTGCTCCCACCCTCATCAGTTGAAGAGGGAGACACCGGGTTTGAGCTAAGGGGAGCAGTGGGCCCAGGGGGAGGTGGACACGGAAAGCTGCAGTGAGATCGAGCGTGGTGAGGCAAAGACAGCTGAAATGTGCTGGGCAGGAGAGCTGGGGGCTGTGCCCAGCCATAGCCCACAAATTTAAGGGATTTTCAGTTTGTGCACATTTGTTAGGCTGGCTGAGATTTTTCCGATATGTTTTCTAGATGAGCACACAATTATTTAAGGTTCAATTTTCATTTTTTAATACATAAAATCGCATTATTGATACAACTCAGTAGACTTCTAGCTTGAAATATGTGTTAATCAGATCAAATTGTTGCTCATTAGAATTTATTTGCTTCCTGAGAACATCTGTTTTAGGGCATCAGCATTCTTTCTGGGAAAGCAAATACTCTGTTCTGTTTATGTGGGTCAATCCTGGAGTAGCTGCTTAATATCCCATGTCTGGAATTCAGTTGTCTTTTCTCTTGGGTGGGTCAGGAAGGTAGTTGAAGCAGGCAGTAATGGCTGCTGGGCTTTCATTTCTTTGTGACTGGTAAATGAAACACATGCAGCCTCACCAAACTACATGACTAATGACAACCTCCAGTGGCTCCTGCAATCAAAGATTAATTTGCTTTATCAAGTTTAAAGAATAGTAGGTGATAAATCATGTCAAAAAGAAATAATCAGTGGCAGGCTGATGTTCTTTTGCACAGTGGAGGACAGGTGCAATAGAGGATTCATCTGCCATAGACTGTTAATTTTGTTCTCACGCTGATCTGTTAATTTTTATTTAGTTGATTTTTCAGTCAAAGGGGATGCATTGTCAACTAATATTTTTACCTAAAATATATATAGTGTTGCGTTTTAGCTCTAAAATTAAACATGTTTAGAGTCTATCACTTTCCATCAAAATATTTCCCATTTAATTCCTTTAATAATTGATGGATATCTCTCTCTCCCATTGGGTTTGCTGTCTTGGAGAACAGCTTAATGTGGACAGGAATAAAAATATGCTGTACGTATCTGGTGCATACATAATATATTTCTTTTCTCTGCAGTTGATTCTTGTTTAGCCAGATCTGCTCTGCTGTTCTCTCTGCAGGAGAAGGCTGATGTTAGTCCTAGAGTTGCCCTGGTGCTGCAGTTGCTCTGGGTGCTGGCCCCTGGGCAGCTGAGGTTTGACCCGTGTGGGACTTGCTGCCACCTCCTCCCACCCGCTGGTGGCACAGCACAGAGGGATCAGCGTGGAGCAGGAGGGAATCAGTTCTTCTGCTTCTTACTTAATGAAGCCATTCAGAGACTGCAGCTCTGTCACTTATGCAATTGCTGAATATAATCATCCCAATAAAAGCTACAGTTAAAAAAAAATCCATTGTGGTATGACATGGCATAGCATGGCACTGACTGACCTGCATTTATTGTGAATCCTGGAGTCCACAGAGCAAGGGCTGCAGATGTTTGTTTTTCAAGGAAAATCCTGTGCTAACTTAGCTCTCCAGCTGCACAGTCGATTGTTGAGCATTTTCAGTCTTTATTTCAGTTAAACCGTGGCCCAATAACATATTTGGCAACAACGTTTTCTGCATGTAAGAGAATTTTAGTAAAGGAATAATGCAGATTCGGTTATCTTCAGTCCTGGCTGGCAATGTGTGATTTCCTATCACTATGTGAGCCCTCTAGTGGCATTCCAACCGCTGGACGTGTGGCTGGCAGGGTGCATCATGCCCTCGGAGAGCTGGGCATCAGCACGGGGCAGCTCTTTCTTAACACTGATGGCTCTGGGAATAGATTTGGGGAACAAGGTGAGAAGAGTCTGTGTTTGTCTACTTTGGGCCAAAAAAAGAAAAATATCCCCATCCCAATTTGAATCTGAAATTCTGTAGCTAAATTAAGACATTTCATAAATTTTCTTCAGCAGTCTTTAGGAATACAACTCCTCATAACAGCACTTTCACCCCAGAAAAATATCTGTATCTGTCTTCAATTTGATAACAGATGAGTGAAGATAGGCAATAAATAATAGTATGGAAAGTCTTCTTGTTTGAACATGTTTTGCCAAAAGCACTGAATATGAAGTTGGGTGAGAGAAAGGAGAAACATTCTCTGAGTATGACTGACATACTTTATGATGATTTAGTGGAACACCTCGCGGCCAACTGTCGCTTTTGTTCACAGGTGTTCTAAAGCTGTCACACCCCTGTTTCTCTCACACAACAAAGTCACGATCTAATTCATTGTTAATTGTTGAATGCTCCTTTTTATAGTAACCAGAGATGCCCCAGGAGCCACGTGGCTTCCTTAGATTCTTATGTGTTAAAAAAATGGAGTCACAAGCTTAATGTTTGAAGCAGTACAACTTAGGTTCATCTGTGGATCACTTAGGAAGGCTTGGGACTTTTTCCACTTAGAAAAAAAGGTGTATTTTAGTTAAAACAAAAATGAAAATAAACATTTTCTCCAAAGCATCTAGTTCAGATTGTGTTAGACTTTGTCAGTGTGTGGTGTAGCAGGGTGTGATTTTCATTCCTAATTGGATTAGTAAAAGGCAGAACAACTGGTGCATCTCTGTGCATCTGCACAGGAAGGAGCAGTGATAGGCTGTTTCACCCAGGCAGTGTGCAGGCTGGGGCAGTGGAGACCGTTATCTTGTCTATAACCATTTTCCATATCCTGAAATCAAATTTGCAGAACAAACAGCAGTTGGGCTGTGCTTCATATTTCATTATATAGGCGCATACTCACAAAATTATTTTTATTGGACCATGCTGAGATCTTTCTGACATTTACTGTTGTAGGCTTATAGACTAATCAAAAATGCTAGTAATGTCCTGATGTGGGTCTGTTTCACATATAGGAATATATTTTTGAAGTACACTTTTCAGACTTAAATGCACTTCTGTTAAACATCACCGGAAGGCAAACGGTTTTCTGTCTTCTTCCTCTTGCCCTTCTTCTGAAGCAAGTAGGGGAAAAATACCCAAAGTGTTTCAGTATTGTGTTTCACACAGGTTCCATCTGTATCATCTTTGTTGGAAGAGTTGGTAGTTGGCATCAATTTGGATCAAAAGAACTGCAGTTAGCAAGGCCATGAGGAAGGTTCCATATTATTTCTCCAGAGCATTCTCACTACTGACGAGTTGTTTCTTGAGGCATGTAGCTCTATTGAGAAAGATGTCTTCTGGGAACAAAAGTTTTATTTCTGAAGCAGGGTTTTATATCAATTTAAGTAATAA
Organism: Urocynchramus pylzowi; assembly: GCA_013397555.1. Classification (NCBI taxonomy): domain Eukaryota; kingdom Metazoa; phylum Chordata; class Aves; order Passeriformes; family Fringillidae; genus Urocynchramus; species Urocynchramus pylzowi. The sequence goes on along the minus strand of VZRH01003235.1, from coordinate 73,714 downwards.
ATGATTTTTATAGATATCATCTACACAATAAAGTGGCTGATCACAATATACGTAAAAACTTTATTATGTAAGTCAATATAAAATCATATTATTTTAGATTTTATAAGAATGTGCACAGAATCTGATAATTTAAGTAACATTGATAGAATAGACTATCTTTGAATGAGCTCTGAGCAGCACAAGTCCACTCTAGTTTATGCATTTTCTTTAATAACCAATTTCTTCTGAATAACAGTAACATTTAGATTGTTATTTAGATATTAACGTAGTTATCTCAATATGTGTGCTAAACTATATAAACTAAAAATTTAGTTTAGCAATATAAGATAGGGGTGAGTCAGCAGCATCTTTCCAGCTCACTGGGCTTCTGAGATGTTTCAGATTCTCCAGCTGAGAGCAGCTGTGTCTGATGGCACCTGTCATCTTTGCGAGATCCGTCATCCTTAGACAAGATCATCGTGTTTGCGTAAGGGGTCAGCAAAAGAAACCATGTGCATGATTAAAGACTGTTACTGTCAGTCAGACTGTGAAAAGAGGCAGTACAGGAGGCCTGAGTGCACCTGCAGATGCTGTGGCCTCGCTGCCACGCGGGTCCTGCGGGAGCCCAGGGGTGGGGAGGGCACTGGGCTGCCGTGGGTGCTGCTGGCTGGGTACCTGCAGCTCCTGTTTGGCTGCTCAGCATCAGCCACCCCGTCCTTCACTGTGTTCACTGCCGTGTGCCTCACTCAGCTGTGAGTGAGAGGGCCTTTATTTACTTTGCCCTGCATAGCCTGGTGACAGTCTGTGTTTCTCCTGCCAGAGCCAAGGCAGGCTGTGTTTTTCTGTGGACAACTTCAGGGTGTCACCCCTTTGTTTCCGACTTTAACTTCAAAAGCTGCAGTCTGAAGCTCCCCAGGTGTTACTGAGAATAATCACTGATCAAGGTTCTTGACCAATTTTGATTGATTGGTTTCATTAGTTTTTATTACTTTTGTAAGCTTTTCGATAAATACTCATGTAACTGTAATTCTGCTCCCTGCTGGTGATGTAGAGTTGGATCTATTGCTGTGTTATCTGTACAGCATATTTGTGTTTGGAATTTCTTGACTAATACTATGCTCTCTCTAATCTTAGCTATATCTTTTAGTTGCCTAATTTCAGCAAAAGTTAAAGATTGGCAACTTCTCTTTAAATTATACCTCTCAAATATTTTGTGTGCTCATAGGTCAGACCAGCTCATTCCTTTTTCCTGAGCTCTTGCTTGACTTCAGTGCCCTGTGTTTTAGCTTGAACTCTTGGGGGAAATTCAGAGTTGATGAATTTTCGGTATTTGAGTATCGCTGTGTTTTTATATTTTAAAAAATCTGTTATATTTAAATATTTATTTTAATATTTAATATTTATTTTATATTTTAAAAGTATCTGTAAAAAAATATGTAATCTGTATCCTCTTGAACCAAACTGTAGTTTTTAAGGATCTGTCCTATTAAATTCTCTTTCCACTCTGCAGCACTTTGAGGACTCCTGTTCCTCAAAGGACCCTCCTGGTACAGACACACCAGGCTTCATTCACTCGTTATTCTTGACCATCTTAGAATTGCACCAATATTTCATTCCCACAAGTAGACACACTAACCTGAATTAGAAAACCACAGGCTCTGCTTTGTTTGTTGTCCTGTCCACCTGGTTTATTAAACCTTGTTTCTGTCTGGTTTAGATAAGGAATGTCTTTGTCTTGCTGTTTTAACCACTGATTCAAAATACAAGAAAACACATACTATCAAGGTAAACCTAGGATTAAAGGAGAGGAAAGGTGTCTGAAAACTATTTCCCATCTCATTTTGCATCAAGCAGTGCTTGTCCAGAGTGAGAGATGTGCCCCACAGCATCTCAGCTCAGAGTGATGGATGGCTGTGGGAGGAATTCCTGGTCCTGCCATACCCTACTGACATGTCAGGGGTGTTATCTTAACAGGCAGCAGCAATGTCTTTAAACGGTTTTACGAGTAGGGAGTTAAGATCTGTTTCCATGCTCAGTTAAAGAACTGCCATTTTGGAACTACAGAGGGAAAGTTGTGTGAGCAAAGCAAAACCAAAGCTTCAGAAGCTGTAAAAATCACTTTGAGTGGAGGAAATAGTATTTCAACTACACATCTGAATTTTAGCTGCATGATGATATAGAGACAATTAAAAGGAATGTAATGTTTAGGATAATGATTTATGAGACAATCAAATTGTAAGGGAGAAATTTCTTAAAATAGTTGAGTACATCGGTCTAAAAATAATGCAGATGGAAAGGCAAAGACAGTGCACCTCAGCGCTCTGTGCCATCAGCAGAGAGGGCTGGACTGGCCATGGAGCAAAGCTATTTAAGAGCAGTTCAACAAGCTTAATGGATATTCTAATTTAAAGCATTTCTTGGAGAGATGCATGATGAAATAAAACTGCAGGGGTTTTTTTTGTTTTAAATCTATTTTAACAAAGAAATGCTTTCCCAAAGCTCTGATACTTTTTTAAATTAAAAATACAAATTCTTGGTTTGCACGGTATGTTCTGGAGAATTATTGTTTTATATTACAGTAATATGTTGCAATTATTATTGAAAACCTTATTTAATTTTTAGATTCAGGTGTAAATCAGTGTTATCATGCTGTAATTGAAAAATGGTGCTCACTTTTTTTTCCTGAAGGTATCTTGAAGGGCATTAATTAAAAAGACAATTTATTTTAAAAACACTTTCACCTGAACTGCTGGTGCAAATTTTCTGTTTAGTTATGTAAATCTGTAGGAAAGCCTTAAAAAGTTACCTTTTGTTTAATCTTATGTGGAGCCCCTGGTTCGTGCTTGTCTGTTTAATAAAGGGTCAGATTTTATTTATGTGGTTAAGTAAAACATAAATGTAGACACTTCACACGATGTACCATGTAAATGTAAGCCTTTGTAGTTACAAGTTTTTTTGTAGCTGGAGAATTGTTTTAAAAGGCATGTAATTTATTAGGTATCAGTAGCTGCTTTATTGCCTTGCCGCGCTGCAGTAATAAATAAAAGAAAGTGAGCTGATTTTACAAATGGCACACAAGGTGCACATTTTGTGAAAAAAGTCTTTTTTTAAAGAATTGGCATTAAATCCTTTTTTGTGATGACAAAGAGGCTAAGAGTGCAAACTGTATTTTCTGTTTATCGAAAACAGAGTCTCTTTTTCTCGAGGGCATTTTTTCCTATGATCATCAAGGGATTTCAAAAGCAATAAAGTGTGGAATCATTGTTCGACTTGAACAGTATTAAAACTTAGGTTTTAATTTCAGTGAAGTAATAAGATTTGAACCTGTCTCACATTACAGCACTGTAAGGCATTTAGCAATTGTATTTTAAAGGAGGTTTTTAAAATGCAGCTCACTTGAAAGCTAACTGTCTATCTAGTAATTAATAGTTTCTCTTCAGCACAGGCTGTTGTGAATCATACTAAGAAATCTTGGTTTTGTTAATAACAAATTAAGGTAATTGTAAGGAGTTAATTCCTAATTAGTTTAAACTTAAAATCTTTCTTGCCCCTTTCTGAGATGGATTTTCAAATGAAGAAAGAAAAGAAAAGGAAAAAAAAAACAAAAACTGAGGGTTTCAGCATGATTTTCACCCTAGCATTAAAAAGGAAATATCAGTGTTTACCTGTACATTTCAATAAACTGTATTTCTTGGTTAGCAGCATATGTCAGCTTGCCTTTGAGCAATGGTGAAGTATTTAATCAGTAAACATACTTTATAGCATTAATGCAATTTCTGTTTCAAAATTGCACGTTGCAGATAATTCTGCAGAGCTTCTCTCTTCTGTACTGACACAGGGAACTCTGGGATACTGGAACCAACTGTGCTCGCTTTGGCACAGATATTCTCCGGGTTCAGACTGAAAATACTCCTTCAGGTTGGTAGGTAAAATGTGGGCTGATGAGGGCATAGCCATACCTGTGCCCTGCAGCCAGAAATGCACAGGTGTGATTTTGGGGAGGGGAATTTGGGCACAGGTGCCTGTTCCAGCAGCTGTGGTGTTGGCACGGGTGCCAAGAGCTATGGCCTTCCATGGTGGTTTTGAGCAGCAACTGCCTCCATCAGCCATCAGGTTTGTTCCTGTATTTTAGTAGATGGCCTAGACTGTAAATATCAGAGGATCTAAAATAAATCAACATATTATCCTAAGGATACAAAACGTAAGAGCTATTTGTGGCTAGGAGCCCTTGACAGATAGTTTGGCTGAGGCAGATGATTGCCCGCCTCTTGGATCTGGCTCCCATTGCTGTGCCTGCAGGCAGTGTGGTGTTATAGTTGTATATTGATGTCAGGGTTACTACTGAGTGGCTAGCAATGACAGATGTCTATAATTAGAGGCAATGCTGCCAGTATTTCAGAGGAGCCGGCCTATGTTGAACCATTATCTTATTTCTGGCTTGCCAAAGAGGGTTGTTCAAATTGCTGGTATTAGCTGTGGTGGCTGTAACACCTCTCCTTATGCCCTGGGATAAATGTGCAAAAGCACTGTCATGTACAACCCTGGTGCAAGACCTCTTCAGAAAAAGTGATCCTGCTAAATTTCATGTGCTTGATCTGGAGATGCAGAACATCTGCAGTGCTGTTATGCAGTACAGTGCAATAGTTTTGGATATAGATATTTTAGAGCTATACTAAGTAGCTCTGATTTTTATTCCTTGTTTTTAAATGCCAAAGTGATGTAGATTCTTGAGTGTTGGTGTTTATTGCACATAAGTGTGATGAGTGGGCCACTCATTTAGATACAATTCAGCATCTGAATAAAATTTAGCTGCACACTTGTAATAGTTATATAGGGGCAAGTCAGAGTGTGGATTACTGCTATTCAAGTACCTGTAATTCTGGATCTTTCAGAGTGTTCTGACTGGGACAAATATAATCTTGTAACCACACAGTAGTGCTTCATTTCAATCACCAAGGATTCTAAAACAGCATTTTGGCTTATTGTTAAGCAAATCCTTGACTGCATACATAGCTTGAATTTCTGCAGTTCAGTGTATAGCTCTGATGAAAACTGCAGCTCAAAACTGTGCTTCTGAAGCTAAAAATCTTCTGGAAGATGTTCAAAAAGTAACAGCTGTTAATAGTATTTCTGTTTTCACTATAACATCTCTTCTTTAAACCCTGAAGGGGAACACAAGAGACAGTGGAATTAAAACTCTCTAACAGTGCTTAACAAAAATGAAAGTCTAAACAAGACTATTTAAGCTAAGCATCCTTTTAACTAATGGCTAACTGAAAACCTAGCAGATAAACCCATTTCTTTTTTTCTTCTTTGTTTTTTTCAGAGAATGCTTCTCAGGCTGCATCAGTGATAAGAGCAGTTAGTTCATGGTAGGTCTCCTGTATAAGTTCAGCAGAATTGTACCTCTTTCTTTCAAGATTTTCAGAAAACACGGATTAAGAAAAAGAGAAATAAATAAATAAGTAAATAAAAGCTGAGAGATAATAATTGAAATAGAGATCAATTTCCATGTAAGAGAAGGTTTATTGCTGGCACCATGTAGGCATTTTATAGATCAGTAAGCAGGGAGTTAAGCACTCTGGCACCCTAGACTCCTCTGAATCCTCCAACTTATGGGGAAGAACTGGGGAACAGGGCCTGGAAAACAGCCTTTGTGGGAACTGGTAATACCTCTTACTGTCAGAGCTTGTGATGGCAGAGTTTTTCAACAGACTAGGAGGGAAATAACATCCATTAACAATGAGCCACATAGCACATTTACCCTTTTCCCTAAACCAGAACACTTAGTTATAACAGTCTCCTAATTTTTAAATGTTAGGTTATAGTAGGTCTCTTTCAGTTGAGGATAACTTTATGCAGTATTTTAAGCTAGGTTTGGAGGTAAGACAATAAATCATCTATATCATTTATGTAGTTGGTGTGGGTGCTCTGGTTGTTACAACCACAGGTAGCAGTGGATGGGAGAGGAGCCTAAGTAGAAAGCAGCTGAAAGCCCACCTGAGTCTTCAGAGATCCCGTCTGAGCTACCTGAGGCATTTCCTTATGGCGTGTTTGGAGAGTTTCTTCATTTAGAGAGTTTACTGTAATCCAACATATTAGCTCATTCTCTTGGTTTAGGCTCTGAGCTAAGAGTATTTTGAGATGTTACCTTTTTAAGACAGCTGGTCAGGAGTGGAAGTGACCAAGGTTTTCATCTGTTAAGAAAAGGAGATAAAAGCCAGGGCTTTTGAAGCCCTCAGTTTGATCAGGAGATAAAGATGAATGATCTGGCACCATGATAGTCCAGTTAGGGGATTCAGTTTCCATTTCCTGAAGCTGTCTGCAGAATGTGGAGCTGGATTTCTGCTGTGTTATAATGGAGATTTTAAGTGCTGAAAATTCAAATACCTGAGTGTGATTTAAAAAAATAGGGGAAATTACAAAATGTGTTCTGGCACTCTATACCAAGAATGCCACTTGCAGTTAGTGTGGAGGTTTGGTGGGTGCTGGAGGGGTGTTGGTCAGGGAGGTGGGGAGTAGAACCCCATGGCAATTGCCCCTGCTTTGTTTGGATTCCCAAAAACACCACAGGGACAGACAGACTCCCCTCCATGTGCTCCATGTGCTTCAGCTCTGCCAGGCTGGGGTAAATGTGGTGCTGGTCTGCTTTTGCCCTCACTGCTCATGACAAAATGCTTTAATGTTGCCATGATAATTCTCTGCAGCGAGGCCTGGAGGGCGTCAAGGAAGTTATAATATCTTCAGCATTTATGCTGTGCCTACGGGTAATAACTTTACTGTAATTTTCTGAAGATTCATTATCCAAAATCTTAATTCATTATAATAGCCCTTATGAAAACTGTAGAAACTAACATTTTCTTGTGCTTTCTTATTTGCACAGTGTGAGAGATTCATTGCTCTGTTTTAATTTGTTTCATGGGGTGTGTTTGAGTACATTCCATACAGTGCTGTTATTGAATTTCTGTGACTGTCATTACAGAGCCATACAACCTTTAGGAACTCATATTCTGAGCTTCCCAGTTCTGTAATCTGCTTCACATTTAAGAATTGATATAATTAGCTTCTTCAGAGTTATAATGACAGAGCCAAAAAGAGAAGACTTCCAAAGGCAAAGCAAAGTTAAACATATCTAAGGCCAAAGAGTAGGGAAGACAAGGAAATAAAGTTTTGGTGGATTACTGAATTATTTCTGTTTTCTTGGTCTCTGTTTACATGCAAGTATTTTGCTTTATAAAACATTGCTTCCACAGTTTTATTTTCTTGTCCTTTTGGGACAGTTCAAGGAGCTGGGAAGTGTATGTTTATATAACTTGAACAACTGATAGCCCAGAGCAGCTGTGGCTGCCCCTGGATCCCTGGAAGTGTCCCAGGCCAGGCTGGATGGGGCTTGGAGCAGCCTGGGACAGTGGAAGGTGTCCCTGTCCATGGCAGAGGTGGCACTGGACGGGCTTTAAAGTCCCTTCCAAACCTAATCTTTCTGTGATTCTATAAAATTTCCTGGATAATTAAAAAATTCCCTGGCACCATAGCTTGTGAATCTGCTGTCTTCCTTCAGGGTCCTGATGCCACCAAGGTGGTTATAAGGGTAGAAATAGAAAAAAGAAGGATTCCTGGATCCTTTGCTTTCCCACTTGATTCAGTATGTTTGAAAATGTTGCTGATCAGTATTGAAGGTGTTTCGCTGGTCTGTTCTTTCTCTTCAGTGCCATGGCCACGGCTGTCATCTCTGACCACAGCTCCTGGAACATGGTAGCCTAACGTTGCCACTTGTGAGGATGTTTCCCTCACGGTCACAGTGTGTAAAGGTGAGCTGGGGGTGGTGTTCTCCTGTCAGCTGGCGTTGTTGGCCGTGCGTGTTTTGGTCGCGCAGCACTGGACTGACACGGAATTCTCTTTTGGAGTTGTAAATCTTGCAGTTAGAAGGATAGGGGGCTCATTGTGTCACTGTTTTCCAGGAGTCTTGAACCAAGGTTTTCCTACTGGAACTCAATTCCCTGCTCCTTACTGGCAGTGTCTGAGGGCAGTAGGAGTGTCAGCCTCGGGCTCCTTGCTGGAGGCAGGACAGGGAGGGGTGAAGGGAGGAGCCCCGGGCTGTGGGCTCTGAGTGCCGGAGCCTCTGCTGCCCTTACCCCCGGGCTCCCTGCAGGACCTAAGCAGAAGATGAGATCACCTCCACAGCTTTTTACGACCCCTTTCAGCAGGATTTCTCTCCGCCTTTTGAATATGTAGCACAGCCTTTGTTGTTGAAGTGTGTTTTATTATTATACGTCCAAAACGCTTTATCATTAATATTTCATAGTGCTTAGAAGTCCAGGGGCATTGCATTGCTGTGGTGGGAGGGGATTACTTTTCTATTTTTGTATGCTAATAGCATGTGTGGGTCTTGAAAATGATTTTGAAGAAGGCGTTTAAAATATCATATTTATTTTAGCTTACGATTTGCCACGCTATAGATGGGGTAGTTTTTATTGTGAGTGCTATATTCATGCTGACTTGGAATGACCCTGTCACACGTGAAAACAAATCAGATTGTTGCTGTTAATGAGCTTTTCAATTTACTATTCAGTGGATCAGATAAGTGGATTTAAGAGGTAATGATCCTGCTTAGCACTCAGGCTTGTCTGTCAGATCCTAGTAGTGTGGGAAATCCCCAGGGACAAAAGCGTTGACACAGCTCTTGATGGGATAATGGGAATCAAAGCTAATGGATGATAAAAGGAGTAGTAAGAGTTACAAGGATAATTGTGGATTAAAGCACTGCTCTTTGTCAACACTGACTGCTGTTTTAGTATTTTAGTTGTTAAACTCTGATGTGGGGAGAGCCTAGTTTGACAGCAGAGCACAATGAGCCGGGCTAGCTCCCGGAGCAGGAAAGGAGGCTGGGAACACGCATGAGTAGCTGCTGATGCCTCTGCATTCCTTGCTACCACTTTTTTTCTTGTCATGATACCAAACACAAAAATTCCTAAACATTGCTAAAATTGCAGCTGCTGTAGCATTTCAGCAGTGCGTTGTTTAGGGAATGGACTCTTTTAATTGGAAGGTATTATTTTTATATTTCAATATATTATTTTTGCTATGCCTAATTACTGTAAGCAATAACTTTACATTTACAGTGTGAACATAGTATTTTGCAACATTTAAAGATTGTATTATATAGAATTTTTTTTTCATTTTTAGATTGTCCTTTTACTACTGATTTTGCCACCAAAAACTACATTCATACAATTATAAAAGGATAAATTAGCTTACAAATTAAGTTACTCTTGATTTTGATACAATTTCTAGTTAGAGCTGCAAGTTTACATACTCCTGACTTTTGTAAGCTGGAATTTAAAGTCTTCGGGATGCGAAAATACAATTGTTGTTGTTACTGCTTTTATTGTTATTATTAACTGCCTCAGAGGTGGAGCATCGGTAATTCGGTTTTTAAGGCGAGTCCCAGGANGGGCCGGGTGTGGGCCGGGGCTGGGCCGGGGCCGGGTGTGGGCCGGGGCCGGGGCCGGGGCCGGGTGTGGGCCGGGGCTGGGCCGGGGCTGTCGGGAAGGGAGCTGGCAGTAGGTGGCACCAGGCCTTCACCGCTGGCAGCGGCCGCGGGGCTGAGGCGGGCCTGTCCCTGCGCGCCTCACTGCTGCTTGCCGTGATCCCGTCAGCAGGCACGATGCCGTGCAGCCCGGGCCGTCGGCGCCAGTGTCCCCAAGGGCAGGAATGGCTGCGGTGACACCCCTGAGTGCTGGCCGCGCGTTTCACCCAACAAAGCGCAGCTGGCGAGAGCGGGGAGAGGCCGGCCCAGGCTGGGACAGCAGCTTTGCGCTGTGGTCACCTTTCTGTCTCTGGAGTTGATTTAGCCCTACAAAATGTTTTTATCTGAACTAAGTGTTAGGATACTAAAGCCACAGGAAAACTTTATGAAGATTACACAGTAAGGAAAAAAATATATTTGCTGTGTCCTGTGCATTTGCAGCTGCACGTTACCCACAGCTGGGTCTGTGAGACTGACCCCTCAATGGGTGTCCTGGACTGGAAATAAAGGGACTCATACACTGCTGCAAGCTATTGGGCTGCCTAAGCCTTTGTTCTCCAGTCAAAGACACAAGACAATGTTTGAAGAGTACCAAATTTACCAGATTTTATGACCAGCAGTGCAAGAACTTGTAAGCTTAAGCACAGCATTGAATCACATCCCACTGAGGAGAATGACAGAGATGTTTACTCCACCCCTTTGTAATTTTCTGTAATAAAACAGGTTTTTGAATACAGACTGCATTGTTCGAAGAACAAAAAAGTGAGGTTAATGTGAAAATTTGCACTCTTTTTGGGAAGACATGTTTGTAAGGGCAAGTAAAAGCCTCAGCCCCCACATCACAGGACACCATCAGAGAGTGGATAAGCCATCTCCTACAAGTGCTGCAGCTTGCAAGGTCATAGGTTGGATGGACAGGCACTTATGCCTGTGCTTTCCTCCTGCGCAGTCAAATTGGGGAAGGTTTTAGAATAACTGAAAATGTTGGATGTAGTTAGTATCTGCAGTATGTTACTGTTGAAATGTTAATTTCTAGGTGCATGCCTAGATGTCTGAAGTCTTGGGAATAAAAGGTGACAACCATGTTCTGGAAGCATTTATGACCAAAAATGTAAGTTTGTGCTTGGGTTCTATTGTATATGTTGTCTGTTTTTTCTTTAACATACTGTTAAGTTTACTCTTTGTTAGAAAAATGTTTTTTGTGAATTTGAACTATTTGAAGTAAGGGATAACCATATTCTGAAGGACCCATATCTTATTTTCTGAAGGTACTGCAAACCTCTAAGTGAACAGTTGCAGCTCAGTGTCTCCTCCACAGTGCCTGTGTCCCCTCTCAAAATGGTTATGGAGGGTAGAGCTGAGATGTCCCAGCCTCTTGTTCGATGACAAACTGACACAAACAGCCCCCATCCCTCCCTTCTCCTTCCTGCATCCTCGAGTGTGGAATTACCTGTAAAGCTGCATGGCAAGTCAAAGTGGGGAACTGACCTAAGTAAACTAATCTTCCGTTGTTTTGGGAAAGTTTTCTTGGATTAATTTTTGTTCAAGATCTGGCAAATTTTGCTATCTTAAAAATGCAGATTCACAGAGGAGGATTCTCAGGCCTCATGCTGAAAGAGACAAGAGCCATTATCATCACCTGTCTTCACATCTCTGGCATTTGCAGAATAACATGGTGTGTTATTTTGGCAGAGCAGTGCTGCTGTACTTTCTCTTAAGAATATTTCTAGACAGTTACTCTGGAGAACATACTGTTTCTCATGCCTCTGCTACAGCAGCTTTCCTTGGCTGCCAGCAAAATTGCCCAGATTTTGGTTTCCATTACATATGGCCTTCATGATATTTACTAGTTTCTCCTGACACAAAAAGAGTTTCATCTAAAATATTTTTTTCTCTTGAAGCAAAACAAAATGATCCCTCTGAAAAACTGTGAATATACACTAAAAAATCTGAGAGTTCCCAGGAGACAATGTGGCCCATGTGTGCCTAGAGAAAGAGAAACAAGTGTCTCACCTCTTCATTTTGCAGTGAGGGAGATGCTGCATCTGGTCATTTGCTTCCTGTCCTCTCAATCTGACTTACAGGACCTTTGAACACTCCCAGGAGACTTTGGCCCGCTGGACACAGCTCTCTGCTGGTGTCACCAGGCTGGCCATGACCTGCTGAGACAATACTGATCAGGACTTGTCTTTGCTGCCATGGCAGCCAACCTTGAGAAACAGTAATAATTAAAACAAGGTCATTTTCTGATACAACTTAAAGTTTCTGTGGAACACAAGTCATAAATGCTTTACTTCCTCAAACCAGAAGCTGAGTGTTGTATCTTGCCTTAGGATAACAACAGTACCCATCCAACCTTGATATTTATCTGGAGCAGTCTTTGAAGACAGGTAAATGGAGGGTGATGGATGGAAAAATACTGATGGTGTTACTGTGGAGTTTTGGGAGGCAGCCCATGCCATGGAGTGTGATGGCTGGGCTGTGTTTGGTTGTTTCAAACTGCAAGTGAACCTTGAACAGCTGAGGAAAAAGGAGGCAGAGGACTCTTCTTCAGATATCATCAGTTTGCTTTTCTTGCTACTCATTGCTACCATTGAAAGGAATTCTCTGTTATGTTTGCCAGTTGAAGGAATAGCATCATTTAACAAGTTGTATGAGCAGTCCTACATGTGTTTTGATTGGATAGGGTTGTGTTTGCACAATAACTGTAAATTAAGTTTAAAAAATGTAGTTTCTTCATGTTAAAGAGTTTAGTGTTAATGGGTTTTAGTGTTACACAGAAGATTTTAAAAGAAAATCAGGTACATAAGCAAAAATCAGTGTTGCTTTTTAGATCACCCACTGTAGTTTTATTTTCTCTTTCCTTGTGACCTACTGTGTTTTCATAAAGCTATCAGTTGTCAATTGATTAGATTGAGGACAGAATGGATGCTACCACCTGACGTGGACACTTCACTGAGTGGCTGTAAGAAGTAGCTGTGAATCCTGGATAAACACAGCTGTGTTTGTGGCAATTAGGGTCTTCTTCCCAGTGGTAGCATGCCAGGTGGAAATTCTGGGTGTGAAATCATAGCATATTGATCAATATAATCCAAACCTGACAGTCTGATGGGACAATCCAGTCTGGCAGCGTGCCTGGTGCTCTGTTACTGGGAATATTCTTAGCACATTTGTAGCAGCAGCAGGCAGGATCCCTGACTGTAAGCCCATTCACCTGTTCCTCCTGTGGATGTAGAGAGTGTTTTAACCACAGGTATTTTAGAAAGCCACTCGTCTACTCTTCTGTCTTATCCTACAGATCCAGTTTTTCTTTAAGTAGGTGCCCACCTGCCTTGGTTCTTCCCAGCAGAGGTAAGGAAATGCTGAGACTGGAGGAGTTTTAGTTCCATCTGCTGCTTGAGCCTGTCCTGGGCATTTGGCTGGAAGTGTCTTGTCTTTATTTTGGCTGCAATTGCCTTTCCTTTTCTTCCCTTACCCTTTGTGAACCTCTTCTGGTTGTGTTTTTTTGTTTTTTGGTTTTTTTTTTTTTTTCTTTTCAGTTATTATCAAAATCACATGGAAATGATTTATCATGAGTTGGATTTATAAAATGTTTTCCCAAGTATTTAATATTTTTGATCATGATAAAATAAGTGAAACATGAATAAGAGGTGCATGTCCAAACGTTGCTGTGGGATGTCACTGTGGTGAATGCACATATGTGTCAATAGAGGGATTTTCCATGTTACAACTTTTCAGTGTGGATCTCTGAATATTTTTTGGAACAGTCACACTGAAATGGCTCCTTGAATCTCAGCAAACAAAAATTCAGTAAGTATACTCATGATAGAACATGCAATTTTTAACTACTCACCTTTGTCCAGCTCTAATGAAAAGTATATATCCCATTGCTGTCTTAGCCACCGAGAGCTTTCAGGGTAAGTGATGATAATCTGTCAGTAATAATTAAAACCTGACTATACAGAGCTTTCTTTGCAACAAATTTCTATCTGTGTTTTTACTGAAGCTTCAGCACCACATAAGGAACAGATTTTCAGTGTCTTTTCAAGGGTTTTGGAAACCCATTTTTCTTTGCACTGTAATGGGAATTGGATAGCACATCCTTAAGCAACTTTGAAAGTTTTGTTTAAAATGTAGGAATTTTTTTTCCATATTTTCTGTAATGCAACTACACTTGTAATATCCTTAACTTGTTCATAAATTTACGTTCCCAATTCATGTAATTCTTAGATAAGTTTAAAAGGTTTTCACTCTCTTCTTGAATTCTTTAACAGGCAAACAAAACACCAAAACAACCACCTCAGCCAAATTTGGTGCTTTATGGCAGTCATCACCTCCTCTGGCTGGTAGCAGCTTAACTCTTGAATTGCTTTCTTGGCATATTCCCTGCTCCCCTGTGCATGGGGGGTTCAGCAACCCATGTGTGAGCAGAAATTCCTGTGTTCCTGGAATTCTTCTGCACTGGGATGGTGAACCTGCCATTACCTTTCAGAAAAGTGGTTCAGGGCCTCCTGGAAAGAGGATGACTCATCTGAAACTTCATGGTTATTTCCTTTGGCTCTGTTACTTTTAGTTCATCTTTTAAATCACTAAATCACTTGAATGACAAAGATAGAGGGGCCCTGGCCCTTGGATTTAAGAGCTGTCTTGCCATGATTTCTCTGAGATCTGTAAAGTTTTCTGCTCTTTCATTCCTTGCATCTCTTCCTTACATTCTGGAAAACTGCTTTTTGTATTATGAGATTGATCTCTAGATCTTTAGAAGTTTTCTCAGATACTTATAAAGTTTTGCGAATGTTTCTTAAAAAGCTATATTTTATGTGTGTTTCATCTTACCTGATACTGGCAAGGCTGAAACAGAGATGGGAATTGCTGTGATTGCCTCTGTTCACTCAAGAGTATTTTCCAGCTTTTATAGTATTGCTCCATCTTTCAGCATCCAAATACAACCCTGAACCAAAAGAACAGATGCAGACAAAAGTACTCTGAATGTTGGATGAAGAGACTTCCTTACACCGTTTTAATCTTCTCTTCAAGCTGTCACCGTGGCTTCTTGTTTTTCTTTAAATGTCTTGTAACTGAAGGATAAAAATTCTGCTCTTTTGCAAAATAGCCTTTTTATGATTTTGATATTGGTGTCAAATCTGGGTAGTTCCAATTCCTTTCTAATGCTTTGTATGGTATATACTTGTTAAGGATTTAGTGCAACTATAAACATCTCCAGAAGTCCCCATAGTAGGGATAAACTGTGAATTATGGACTTGTTTGAATGGGCTATTCTTTAAGGCAATCTGAACCCATATAGCTCTTCATAGAGATTTTATAAAGTAAATCAATGTCTGTCTGAAATTTAAGTCGAGGAATTTCTTTGGTAATTGCATTGTTATGTGTCTTTTCCTGAGCAAATAATACATTTAGATGCTTTAAACTGTGTTGAGTTTACAACTTCCTGAAAAAAAAAATAGTTTATGTGTTGTAAACATTCCCTAGCCTGTGAATATGTAAAATCAATAATCAGTGCTGATTTTAAGGCATTTAAAATCTCTTCTGCAGGTTCTCTTCTATCAAACTGAAATCCAGGTCCCTGGGTGTGTGCACTGACTCACAGAGCACCGCAGCTGTGCAGGGTCCTGCCTCTGCCCCACCTCTCACCCTTAACCTGCAGAAGGCAGTGCAGCTGCAGGGTTCCACCAAAAGGCTCTTAACACGTCTTGTCATTGCCTGATTCGGGTTCCTCAATGTGTCACCAATGAAGCAGCCATAACTTTTCATGAGAATTTTCATCTGGGTTCAGATATTTTTGTGAAATTCATACCCAATTGTGGATGGTAACTTGCTCTCTGTAGGAACCTTTAGTAGCTTATTCTAATTAATATTCACTGACCATAAGTTGCAGAAGAATGTTTGTTCCTGGAGTGTTCAGTCAGTCAAGCAAGAAGATAGGAAAAAAAAAACAACCCCTAGTAGCAGTGTTTGATATGACACAATGTTTAAAGGTATATGACAGATAATAAACCACCAGGGCTTACAAAAGCAACTTTTCAGTAATTTTCTAGAGGGGGTTGTTACACAAACAGAGGGGAAGTCACCTGGAATGTGACAATTGGTATCATTTTATTTCTCCATAGAACTCTAATACTGTAGGAATAATTTTAATATATTTCCTTGGGTTGAAAGATGAGTGCGGGTTTTCACATTCCATAAGTGAATTTTATTTAATGAAAACCATACAAGGTGTACTTCTATATGCTGACTTGAAATGCCATTAAGCAGCTAACTTGATATTTTAAATATGCATGTGTTTATTTTCTCATGGCATCACAGAAATCAGACTGGAAAGGACTTGAAACATTGCTAAGGAATTCAACAAAACCAGAATGAGAGACATTTATTTCATTAACAAGATTTATGAAGGAACTAATGAGCTCTCTCCTCCTTTCTACTGGATACTTATTGCTTCTGTAGGATTCAGAACACTTTCAGAATCCCCGTGAAATGTAGCACAGAGCCCCTGACTGTGAGTGCTTGCCTTGTTATTCCTATGTTTCCTGACAGAATCACCTCATATTGCTGCTAAAGCCAACAAGCATTCAGCATTTCCTGTTGTCTTCTGGAGGCTCGAAAAGGAATGTATTCTCATGGGAGCTCTCCAGAAGCAGGGTCAAGATACACTGTTGGTGCAAATAAACTTTCCAAGGCTGAAAAGTCAGGATAGTTTTCAGATCACTCACATTATATTTGCAAGAAATGAGTTTCTGCTCGTGAAATAGATGTAATAATATCAGGACCTAGAAAGGATGAAAAAGTAGATACTTAATACCCTAAGTTCTCTTGAAGATTAGCATTGTGATGAAGCTGGGGGATTTTTCTTTGCAGAAACTGGGTAACTGTCGCGAGAGCGGTTTCAGACCCCTTTGCATGCTCAGGATGTCCAGCAGCACTGTCCTCTTCTTTTAAGTAAATAAACTTCTTTATCAGCAGTATAAAGTGTTCAAAGACCAGCAAAAAGAGAGATCAGCTGAAGAAACAAATACCCCAAATGGGTTCCATTAAAATGATTCCAAGAGGAACTCTGAGAATGGTGGCTCTGCTGCTTGGAGGGGTTGGGTTGTGCCCAGGCAGCTTCAATGCTGCTTCACTTCACCCTGAGCTTGTATTAGTTAAGTTTAAAATTGTGTTCCCTGGCAAACCATAAAAGATTTCAAAAGTATTAGACACCCACTTTTGTGCTGGAATTTAATATGCAACTTTTTATTGGAAAATAATCGTCCTTGTCTGGCGAAATCCACCATGCAATATTTCTGTTAGTAGGCATAATGCAATAAAGACAGGGAGGGCTATTTATCACTACAAATTTTGAGGATTTCAGGATTCTTTTTATTATTTTAATATATTTCTTTGGTATTAAATCAGAAAAATGATAAATTACACCTGTCGAGGCTGTTTTCCCTTTTTCCCAGAAAATGATGTACAACCTAATTTCACTGGTCATTTTGGCTTTTAAAGATATGTATTTTTTCCTATTAAAAAGTCTACCAATAGGGTTTTTTTAATAATAATGCTGAAGTACTTTTTATTTCAAACATATGAAGTAGTTTATAACTACTTCCTGGCATTGCAAACTTTGGCCTTTTCACATTATATTTGGGGGTTTTTAAAAGGTTTTAAGTATATATTACTTTGAAAGAAATAGTGTATTGTTAAGATGCTGAATCCAGTGGATCAATTTTCATTATTTGAAATAGATTAAATTGTGGCTCTTCTGAAAGGTTCAAGTAATAATTTATTTCATTTCAGTACTTTCCTGTACACCAATCAGTTTTTACACAGTCTCAGAAGTTGGTATTTTTCTTTTTTTTTAATGTGTATTATAATCTTTTTCTAAAGGATAATGTAGAATTAAAAGCAAACAATAATTTCAGCAACTGCACTACATAACCAGAAAAAAGGAAGAAAAACCATAAGAAGGTATCAACAAAGACAGCAAATGATTGGGGTTGGTATCGGGGTTTCCATTACTTTCCCAATTATTTCAGGTTTGCATATTTCGAAATATATTAGTCCAATTTGATTTCAAAGCTCAGTTATTTGAATTATAAATCATTATGTCCCTCCTAGCTGATCAGTTGTGAAATATCTTTGAATTCATTTACATAATGGAATATGTTAGTCATTCCTTTATGTTTGTGAAGCCAAGTGCTCTCTCATACATGTTTAGTTCTTTCTGATAATTAACTTTTCCACTCTATGTTTTTTGTAGCAAAATAGCTGCAGTTTTATTATTATTTTGTATGGCAACTTGGAGTAAAATAATTTTAGTCCCTCAAACGTTCTCAGACCCTGTGTTTATTAGCCTCATGTTATTAAAGACTCTGCCCTATAACTGGGGGGAACCAACTATGAAGCTTTGCAAAATAAAACCAGGTAATCCCATGCTGGATGTTACAGATTGATAGAGAAACAACCCTTAAAACTAAATTAGGAGATTTTTCAATAGCAGGCAGCTGTAAAACCTATTCTTACAGTGTTACCTGTTTCAAAAAGAGTTTAATCTACTTAAAATGAAAAGGAAAATTGTTTGTTCTTATAAAAGTTATCAAAATCTTTGGTCAGTGATGTGCAGGGATGGCAGAGTGAAAGCACTGAGAAAACCCCAGTGACAGCAGTGAGTGTGCTGGGTGTTTGTGGAGCGTCTGTGAGTTCAGGATGTTCTGGGACACAGTGCCAAAGACCTTGCTGAAGTCAAAGTAATCAACCTCCACGGCTCTGTTTCAGCTTTGGTGAAGTGTTTGACATGGCTTAGTACAAATGTGGTGTCGTTTTATCTCTTGTAACTGAAACAACTGAGATAAAAGTAATTTGGTTCATGTGTCTCTTTTGTGACTAGAATATATGCCATATATTGCTTTAATTGCTATTGAAACATAATTGCTTTAATTAATAACAGATTACGGCCTTTAATGTTCTAAGGAGTATCTCTATTGCATATATTTCTAGATGAAATTCAGATTGGGTTTGCCCAAAGTCCATCAGACCCTTTGCTGCCAGCAGCAGCTTTGGAATCCAGCACAAAGCCCCTCTCCCTCTGAGGTTTGATGCAGGTGAGGATGCAGCTCACGGATTTCGGGCAGACCCTTCAGTAGGTTAAGAAAGTCCTTGAGCACAAATTGTACTTTGAAGGCTCTGTATCTGAGCTGACCAGTGAGCAGCAGTAAGTTATTGAATGTATTTCCTTTGCTTTTAGAAAAATCTGGAAAGCCCTGTATTAGAGCAGAGCAGTTCAGGTTACAAAGCTGGGTATTTGGGACTGAGGAAATGGCAGGGCTTGGATTGCCACTGCAACTGTAAATATTGACGTTGTTACAGAGCAGTTTTAATTGCAGGATCACAATTACTTCTCTCGGAGGATATTTGACTCTTTCAGTTCAGAAGATGTGTCATCCTAGCTTCAAGAAAAGCTACTACTTACTATGATTTTTTTTTCCAGGGTGTTGTCTGAATTTGTCAGTCCCTGTGACTGCTCTTCTGGCATTTCTTTCTTTTAGGCCTTTTCTGTCATTCTTACTGTTGCACTGGGGGTGAGTGATCTGATCTTGGCAGTATCCCTAAAGGTAAGGGGCTGGAATTAGGTCTGTGTTACAGATGGGTGTGTGAATTGTGGAAACTGAACTGTAAAGCTCACAGTAACTCTGAGCAACCAGTTTAACAAAAGACTCCTCCTAACTCCACTTGTCACTTAGTTTCCCAGAGTTAGCCCATGAAGAGAGAAGAGAGAGAAGCCCTATAGCCAAGAGCCCTTTGAAGAACATAAATTAAATTCCTACTCTGAATTAGTCTCAAGGGGAATGAATGTGGGAGAAGCCTGCTACCCTCATTAGGGCCTAAAGATGAGTAGGTGAGGGCTGATCCTCGTGCAGATTGCCATTTCTAAAGAGTTGTCCACAGTTACTTGCTCAGGATCATGACAAAACAAAATCAATCCAGACTTCCAGGATACCTTTCAACTGTTGATCTCTTTCCCTTCTCACAGCATCTTGTATCTCCTAAACTCACATATTCTGAAACAAGTGAGGCAGTGTCACACATAATCCCAACACAGCCCAGGTTCATTTCCAGAGCAGCTTCGTTCTTTATCCCAAATAGGTAGAGTATATGAACATAAAAAAACCAGAAAAACAGTATATGGACATAAAATATTACTATTTAAATATCATAAACTACACATGTGAAAGCATCTATTTTATTATTGTAGCTTTAAATTTACCATTTTCTAACTGTTGAATCTTGATTTTCTTATGTTAATATTCTTGTAGGGCAGTGAACAAATGCTGCAGGTTAACAGAGGAAATATCAAAAGGAGACAGGTGGGAAATGTGGACGTGAGCCAGTCTTAGATACAAGTCATTTGAAATCAATGATTTGTGGTCTCTGTAGCTCAGCAAAAATGTGTCCTAGCTCAGGTTTTTGTTCCTGTAGGTCCCATGAAATTCCCATGATATGAGATTTCTCTGTGAAAGCCTCAGAGCCTGACCCTTCTGAACATCTGCCAAGATGAGGCCTTTGCTGGTTTGTTCTGGTTTCTTTTCCTGTAGGTGAAGATGAGGATGAGTTTGAGAATTTCCTGCTCCTGCTCACAGTTTGATTTAAGGTATCACTCAGATACTCAGCAGTAGTTTTGAACAAGAAGAAACAAAGGCAGGTGTATTTCTATTATAGAGGAAGAAACAATGTGTGGGAAGAGCTAACAGTGGGGCAAGCCTTCAGCAGCACGCTTGGCATCTCTGCTGTCAGTCTCCCTGGACACCTGTGTATCTGCATGTGGGTATCTATACCTGAGTACATCTGTTTAGTTAGGAACTCAGACAGCAGAGGTGCAAAGGCTGCGAATACTATCCTAGATAAACTTTGTGCAAAGATTTCCAAAGGCATTGGGATTTCTCCAGTGTTTTGCAGATCAGGGGACTCCATTTAAAGCGCATTTATAATCAAAGAGACAGATTTTTCTTCAGTGATAGCTTATCTGTTCCATATTCCCCTTTTCCATGAAAGTATCCTCTTTGTGTATATTAACATATTTATTTGGTGGCATGAGGAGACATGTAACACACTTGATAAAACACTGCTGGTTTAAAGTATTTTTTTCCCAAACAAGAATTTATTATATAAATCAAGACTTTATTAAATGGCTGGGCATATATGTATAAATTGGAACGGGTCTTGAAGTATTGCACCCTTAAACTGAACAAAGTGATTAGGATAACTGATAGCTAAATAAGGTTTTTATGTGCCTGTGGGAGCCATATTAGGATTGATTTGACAAGGCAGTTCAGCTGTGGCAACAGTCATAATATCTAACACAACATTATGTTTTATTAGTAAAATCCTTAAGTGTAGCAAGCTGTTTGTGTCAAAACAACAGTATATTTTAGGGAAGAAAAAGACTTACTGGATAGAAGGCGCATCATCAGGAATGATAATATATTGGAGCACTCTTGTATTAAAGAGATCTTCTTCTGCCATCACTGAATCAATAGTTAACTGCACACTGGAGTGCTCGCTACAGCTAAACAGGGTCATTTTGAAGAAATCCGAACAGTAATTTTTAATTTGCTATTTTAAAATATGGTGGCAACTGAAATACTGCTTCATAATATTTATCTGTTTTTTTCACAAGGAAATAAACAGTTGAGCTGGAAGTATTTGGTAAATAATTGGCTGCAGTACATGGCTGACAGTACCAGAAGACGTGCAGTTCATAGTCATTGCTTGAATTAGGACAATATTTTTTAAAATTGTACTAAAGGTGATTTCAACAATTACTTCATTCTGGTTTCCTCTTTGTTCTTGCTTTATGTATTTAATTGTAATCACTTTTCATGTATAAATAGACTCAGTTCACCTGACTTGGATTCACCTCTCCTATGTTCAAGTTATAAATCCTAAAAATTAGAACTAGGAGGTCATTTGGTGGCATAACCATTTCTGTAGGAAACTGGATTCCTCTTGTGTGAGGATTCAATTTATTAAAATAATTTTGCCATTGTCCTGGCTGGATTGCTTGAAACTGTCTTAGTAGAGAAATTTTAATGGAGTGCCAGTGATATATTCCTAAACTAGCAAGTTCTTAACGACCCTGGAAAGTGACTGCTTGATTACACTTTAACGGTATTTGCAAATAAAATCACAAGTAATTAAGGGGAAATCTCCAGGCTTTTGAGCAAGTTTGATGCATGATAACTGCCTGATTCAGCTTCATCTAGAGTAATGCTGTGTAGACAAGAGCTACTGAGATCAATAGCAACATAATGATAGTGGCAGAATTAAGTGAGTAACCTGAGAACTGTGTCTTCACAATGCATGCAGCTGCCACCAGCCAGGGCCACACAGTGCACTCCTGCTTCCGTCCTAAATGTTCATCAAAAGACGCCCTGCAGGAAAATGGAGTTAGATGCTCTTTATTGCTGATCGTGTCTCTTGCCACATTTATCAGGGAAATTGGATTAGCAGTTGGCAGCTGCAGGTAGACAAGGTTCTGCAGTGATTAAATATGCAGCTTGGCTGCATTTGTTGTGACAGACCTTTAGTAAATTCTACTGTAAGCACCATCTGTCTAATTTGTATAAAGAAAACTTGGTGCTTTAAGCTACTGATAAAGAACTAAATGCTTTATCATAAACAAAACTTTTGCTCTAAATTATCTTAAACACAATTTATTAGGTTAAAGCTATTTTTTCTATCGTAATAAATAAATAATACATGCAAAAGTGCTTTCAGGTACTTCATTTTGCAAGTACTGAAAACAAAAACAGTTCAGTTCTTCAATAAAATGCTTAGTATTGCAATCCACAGGGTGATGACACTGTTAAAATATCACTATGAAAATGGTCCAGGACTGCCAAATTCATTTAATTTGTGGGTTTTACTAGGACTTTCTAACTGGCTAGGGTTTTTTGTTAGGTTTTTAATATTTCTGAAATACACCACTGAAAAAGAGTTTTAACAAGAGAGATCTTTCTTTTAAAAATACATTTGTAATCATTATATCTGCATACTAAGCATATGGTTAGGTTTCTTTTTCACAGATATCAAATGTAATTGAAGAATGGAAGTCATTATGCCTGTTGCTCACCTTTTTCTTTTTCTTTTTTTTTTTTGTTTTGTTTTGTTTTGCTACTTTCTTCTTCATGTTTTTTATATTAATAGGAAAAATTTCCAGTATTAAAAGAGTGTCTAATTTTCTCCTAAGAATGTCAAGGTTTCTCCTGACATTGTGGGTAAGGAGCCTATTGCCTGGGCAGTTAGAATCTCAGTAGTACTTTGTTTATAGTTGTGACATCATCAGATTTGCTACAAACGCATGGGAAAGGGATCTGAAGAAAAAGCAGTTAAATAGCAACATGCTATCTTTTGCTGGTTTGTAGAAACTCCATGCTGTTAAATTATTTAAAATCGTTGATTTTCAGCTTGCACACATTAAAAGTTTTCACACTAAGTGCCAAATGTTGCAAACAGCACTTTAACAGAATGATTTTGCTTTGATCCCTGTAGCAGTTCCTGAATAATTTATCACAGGTTATTGCCTTAATTCTGGAGAGGGATAGAGCAATAAAGGCAGATGAAAACACTCCAGTTGAAACACCTTGGGGCCTGCTCATTCCTCTGACACGGCTCTTTTGTTGGAACTATTTAGAGGTTATTAAGATGTGTCTCCAGAATTAAGAGTATGCTGTAAGGATGAAGACAGCCATCTTAATTCTAAAGACAAAGCACAATGACCCTTCACCTTTTTTTTCCTTTGTTGTTATTATATAGTAGAATTATGAGGGTAATATTATAGCTGCACCCAGTAGTGCCACTATAGTTAAGGGTCTGTCAGACTTTCCATTACCAGCCCTGTTTTGGGGGTGGTGGGTGTGAGCAGACTCGTGTGTTTTAGATGGCCTCAGTCAGATACTTGGCACATGTTGGCAAGTCAGAGGGGCTTTTCTGGGAATATTTACATGCCCAGCTCCTTTCCCTTGAAAAAAATTCATTGAAAAATGGGCTTCAGGACTCTGAAACAAAATACCTGAATTTATTTGTAAAATGGCTCTGTTATAATTAAATCTTAAGGAAACCTGTCACTGACAGTTAGGGAAGGATATTCTGAAACTGAAATCTGCACAAAATTGCCTCATTAGCGAGAAGAGGACTGTATAAACCCCCAGAATGCTGACAAGCTCCTTTTGCTGTGTTTCCTGTATTTGCTGTTCTTTACTCCTCCTCTCACTCTTTGGCCACTGCTGGTGGTGCCATTTGCTGTCCCATTGCCCCAGGAGGGGCTGGGATGCAGCTGGGAAAGGAGCAGCAGCCTCAGGTATTTCTGCCATCACTGTGAAGTTTGCAGGGCACTCGGAATCCCATGGGATGGCACACAAAAAGCAGATGTAAAAGTATGTAATCTTGTTTGTCATTAATACATTTTAGGCACATAAGTGCTATTTGGTTACTTATAGTGGACTAAAACTAGATTCTTTTGGGATTTTAGGAGTTTGGGGGGTAGGTTCTTACTGAATGTGGGGTAAGCAAACATGGAATCAAGGGTGATTTTTGCTCCTTAGTGTTTAAGGGTATTTTGTAACAGTGACTTAAATGGATCAGGATTCATCTCAGGATTCTGGAGGCTATTCCGTGGGCTGTTCATCTGCTGCTGGCTGTGGCAGTGTGATCTTACACAGCTGAGTTCTGATGGATCCTGTCTGAATCACTGCTTTGCTGGGATTTTACAGAACAAGAATATTAAAT
This sequence comes from Urocynchramus pylzowi, assembly GCA_013397555.1. Lineage (NCBI taxonomy): Eukaryota > Metazoa > Chordata > Aves > Passeriformes > Fringillidae > Urocynchramus > Urocynchramus pylzowi. The sequence continues at coordinate 49,425 of VZRH01003235.1, read as the reverse complement.
GTACATCTTAGATCTTGCAGACTGAGGTCGTTTATTATGAAGTGTGGTTATGGGCTTTTTAATAGCAATATCTCAATTTAAATAATAGAAAACAAAAAATGTGGTTTATGTAGTAGTTGTTGCTCTTTCCCTGGAATTCGAGGTGTCTGAAGCTGCCTAGTGTTCGTGTAGGTTCCCAGAAACCTGGGACTGCAGTTCAAAGAAAGTTGGGCATCTACTTTTATTAATAGTTTATAAAATCTCACAGCCAAACTGTTTCTTAAATAGATTTGCAAAAGAGCACTTTCTTAAACTATTTTTTGTAGAGACAGAATAAACCTGGTGGTGGCCTGTGGGTTGGGCTGTCCTTTTCTAGCCCACGTCCCACAAAGCCACACAAAGGGAGCTCTTTGTCCCCAGCAGTGCCCAAACAAAGGTGAGTTCCTGTCTTGCCAAGGGCTGTGGTAGCTGCCCTTCTCCCTTGCCCCAGACTTGCTTTGTGCAGCCTTGCTATCTCCTTTTCTGTGGCTGGTAGGGGCAAGGGAACCAAAATCAGAGTGGAATATTTCCACTCCTTGTATCTATTGCTGCATCCCTGGCTGCCTTCAGAGAGGTGAATAAAGTATTGCTGCCAAGTTCTTTTAATTCTTGATGTTTTGGCCACCTTGTCTGCTGAACAGTGATTTTCTGTGCAGACAAAGCAGCATACCAAGTATGAAAATACAGATGACTATAAAGTTACAATTTTATATTGCATCTTCTCAGTATTGAACACTTCCTCTCTAGTGATTTCAGAGTCCCATTAAAGTTAATGAGAGTGGAGACCTCTGAGCATCTTTGTGAGTTCAGGCCATTTCAATGCACAACAGAAAGGAAATGCAAATATTAAAATACTCCCAGCAACCTCAGTAGTCTTTGGTAAAGAACTCCATTTGTTCTGGGATAAATCTATGTCTATGCCACCCAGGTCACCCAGGCTGATGAGTCTGTATATGAAAAGTAGAAATTAGCCCTGGTCTGAGCTCACATGGAGCAGTTTACGAGGCATCAGCCATAATTTGTTCTTTATGTGATCAAGTAAAATGAATATGTGACTCTTATCTTTTGTATTTGTCAACACTATAAATATTGCACTATAAATATATATATATATACCAAGTAGTATATTACTGAAAAACCTGGGTTTAAAGAGGGAATTCCTTACTTTTTGCCATGGTTCTGTGATTGGGTTTTTTTTCCCAGACTCTGTAGAACTGTGACCTTTTTTTGTAAAAAGAAAAGAAGTGCAATCCCACCTGCAATTTAGAGAAGAATACTTATGTGTGAGTAAATCAAAAGGTTTATTTATGTTGGTACAATATTTTTTCATTCACTGGTGTTTCTTATTAATGTCTATTAATTATCCTGAAAACATCCCCTTGGTAGGGGCTAATTATCTGCATACAGTGTGGTCTGCATGGGAGCAGGTAGGATTCTGCAGCCACACTTCAGTCATCAAAGGGGAAGAAGTGCATCTCAGAACTAATGTTAACACAGGCAGAGATTTACATCATTTCCTCCAAACTGCAAAGTCATTTTTTGAAGAAAACTTACTTGCAAAATTACTTTAAAACCCCCCAAGAAAACAACAAATGATATGTTAAAATAACAGTACAATGGGAGTCTCAATGCAGCCTTAATTGGAGCTTGTTATGAGTATCAGTTAGTCTTACACCATTCAAAATATTACAAGTTTAAATTAACATTTTATTGTTATTATCCCTTTAAATATATTAATACAGGAAGCACTTTTAAACGGTAATACATAGTATTCATATATAATGTTTTAATTGGCATTATTCATTGTGAGAGCATATTGAATAATATAAAGCATTTCCTAAGCATTTTCCTAATGTCAGCACCAGAAAACTTGTGGAAGTCTTTTTTGATTCGAGGATCTTTGTATTTTTTCTGAAGAAAAAAAAAAAAAAAAAAAAAAAAAAAAAAAAAAAATTTGAAAAAAAATTTTATTAAAAA
>VZRH01003235.1:32580-47277 GCA_013397555.1 Urocynchramus pylzowi | reverse complement strand
CCCGGAGCGCCCGGCCCGCCCGGAGCCGCGGCAGCGCCGGAGCCGCGGGGCGCAGGGCGCCTTCCCCTGGGGCACACCGCCAGAATGGAGCCCGTCCAGCGGGTCCTTCCCTTTGTGCATCCCTGATGTTGCCTTGAAAAGACAACAAACTCCGAAGCCGTGTCTTTAATTCCAAACACAATGTACCTACATTTGGTTTAACATCAAAAGTGCTTAAAAAATACCATTCAAGTGCTATCTGGGGAGATTTCTTTCTCTGGTATGAATCACGTCTTTAATTTAGTCAGTTACTTTCTATTTATGTCAAGTCTATTAATATCACAACACCTGCAGTTGTCTTGATCCAGAAGAAAATGGACTTTTGCAAACAAAATCAAAATCTTTACATTGTAGTTTTCTTCGATAAGTAATGATAACGAACTCTGCTCGTTTTAAATATTGTGTACATTTTAAAACCAGCACATACAATATTGCCCCCGGGTATTTTCTTAACCCTACAGAGAAATGCTTTCTATTTTTATAAATACAGTAGCTGTAGCTCTTTCTCAGGCACACAGTCATGTTGGAAATAAACTGCTGAAATATATAATGAGGGATTATGAAAATACTTGGTTTATAATTTAGATGTCACAAAACTATGAAAATTAATTATGTGTTTGTTTTATGGACAAAAAAAAGAAAACCCAACATTTAAGAACAATTACGTGATCTACAGGAAACCAAGCTTTAATACATATTTTTATTTTAAGTCAATGTGAAGCTTTACTCTTCACTAATAATATTCTTAGTTAAGAAAGGAAAATGCATCAATATCAACTCGCAAGTAGGAAATTATCCTTTCAGAACTGCCAGGCTGTACAGGAGCCCCTGATGATCTGAGTGCCATCCCCGGGTGCTTGGGAATAGGATCTTGATGGCCACTTAGAAAATCCCTGTTTAAGACCCTTAAAAGCCTGCAGGGATTTTATCTGTGCAGGCTCAGTAGTAAGAAAGTAAATCCAAAACAGCAAGCAGTGTAATCTTTATTTCTCCTAAGATCAGTGGAGGGCATTCCTTATTTTCAGTTTTAGAAGACTGGAGGGGCGAAAAAACCCACAACAACAAAAACAACAACAAACCACCCAATTCCTGAGGCCAGTCTGGGAATTAGCATCTCATTTTCTCAGTGGGCACCACTGGGCACATTTCACTTTGTTAATACTGTTTGTGCGTGTGTTACCCTAAAACTTCCTAAAATCAGGAAGACATGTAAAAGCAGATCAGTGCAGCTTCCATTCCAGATTAGTTTGACTTTGTTTTGCCTTGTGTACCACGAGTGTCATGCTCCTGTGCAGAACTGCAAACCACCAGCTGTGGGAGGAGTAACAGCATCTTACCTCTGCTCCTCTGGAAAAAAAGGGATGCACCCATGGAGATGGCTTTCTGTGGAAGGATCCAGGATATACAATCCTCAGGACCCTTTCTTGATTTTTAAAAACTAATTTATTCCTTCCACTTCGTGGATTAAGTTCATTTCAAATAAATAAAAACAGCATCCAACTTTTGGATTTCAGTATTCTGTATTCTCAGTAAAAATGCGTGGACATGTTGCTTTGTGTGGAATTCAAGGCTCAGGCCTTCCCAGTTTCTTTTCCCTTGCACAGGTTCAAAATGTTTTTCTTCCTCCCCTTCAGCTGTAAAGGAGAAGTGCATGCTTCTGTTCAGTGGATTTCTCCTCATTCAGACAAGTCCAGCTGCATCCAGGTATTGATCCCAAGCATTACAGCACAATGAGCTGCTATGATCACAACTCTTACTTACTGTAGTTAAAACAAAAAGGTAAATGGGAAAAGAAGGGAGGGTCAGGTACCAATTTTATTGTATCTAGTTTAAATATCCTTTGATTAGCATGTTTCTTTTTTAGTTTCAAATATATAATCAGAAAATGGGTTTAATAGCAAAGAAAAACTGTTTTACAAAGAGTTTTTATTCTGTTATGTTTGAGGCCCCAGTATTTTAATATTGAAAATGGAAAACACAGAATATTACAAAAAATAATATCTGTTAACTTACATTTGTTCAATTAATAAACAAATCAAAGAGGCAAGAGATAAAAGACTAAGCTTTTAATATATCTTAAGGTGATGTTTATTCTGTATTGAATACTAGCAGAAAAAGTGACTTATAAATTATTGTTAGAAGAATGTCTTGACAAACTTTCAAGTGATTGTAGGAAATACTTTGGGTGTAAGGCCTGTCTGTAAGTAAACAAATGACTCTGGGTAATCTCTCACCTGATCACAGTGTTTAGGATTTAAGCTTTGTCCAGTAGATGGCAAAAATGAGCAGAAATAATTTCTTTGAAGTCCTTTTGGTCCAGGGAGGAGAGAGGGAAGGCAGGGCACTGTTGTATTTTAGCACCAGGATGGAGCTGTCCGGCTCCTGCAGGTACCAGGGCTGTGCTGGGCTGCCAAACAGGGCTGCTCTGTAGCAGGCTTGCTTATACTAATTGAGTTTCTCCAGCAAATCAGGCTCCTTGGAAAAAGGCCAAAGGCTTTTCATAATTGTATTGACAAGAAAATGAATATGATAAATGGTGTTCATTCAGCTGAGACAAGATTTATAGTTTTCCTCTGGCAAGGGATGAAGAGAAAATATTTATAATAATAGTAAAATTTGTTTTTAAGTTGTATTAGGTGATCTCTCAAAAGACTTCATTAAAATATTTCCAAATATTTTAAGCAGCTTCAGGTGTTAAGTGTCGCATCTTCCCAAGTATCCAGTAATGAACAATAATAAAAAAAAAAACAATACACAAACAAACAAACCAAACCAAGAAAACCAACCCCCTGGATATGAAAGTCATTTATTCTTCCTGAAATATTGATATGTCAAGCTGTCAATGACGATTGCAGTACCACAGCTTGGCAAAGTTTATTTGTCTTTTGTATTCAGAACATGTGGGCTCTGTAGTTTGTTGGTCAGGCCTGAATGAGCAGGTGTGGCGTTGGCAAACCCTGAGTACCCACAGGTAGACAGACAAAATCTGGTTTTCCTGAACAGTGGTGATTCTCCTCAGGTATTTTAGTCTACTTCCAGGCTGCCTGGGTAAGATATTGAGTGTTTAATCTGTTTTTTCCATACTAATACCAGAATGCAGTCTAAGGTCCTTAGTCTGGAGTCAGATACGTCCATGAAAATTCAGTTGTGAGTTCAGGGAAATATCCACCTTTTTGTTCTTTTCACTTAGTGTTTCTTACAGTTAGGTGGGAACCCAGAGCAGTCCTTTCCTGTGTTCCTCCCAGCTGATGCTTGTTCTCTCTAAAAGAAAGAGGTTGCAATAAGAAAGTGGGTTGGAAGAATGAAATCATTAGGTTTACCGAGAGCTGCAGTCAGCTCGATCACACCTGATGTCTGTGGGTGAGTGCATGAAGCTGCCTATAGAAAATACCTGTGTGTACAGACACAGACACTGAGCTCACAGAAAAGTGACCTGCCAGGGGTGGGGTTCATCTCCTGCTCATTTACAAGTTGCAGTTGAGCTGCATACTGGGCTGGCTGATCCTGTGCTGCCCCAGTTGTGGATTACTGGGACAAGCAGGACAATCTTTTCACCAGACTAACAGTGTTACATATTTGTCCAAATTCATATTGTATTTCTTAACCAAATAAAACTATGAACAGCAGTAAGATGGCTTCTTCAACATTATTCTGATTTTGAAGAACTAAATTTTTGAGTTGTGTGTTTTAACTATTCGGGATTAAGTACAAGCTTGAAAGAGCCAAACTGCTGCAGAGACTGAAGTTTCCTAATCACAAGAAGAGAATGCATTTCTCATGAAGCAATCTCTTTGTAATGGCAGTTATTGCCCACTTACAGGGACTTAAACCTCAGTATCATTTTTGCAGCTTGAATTCCTTTGAGCTTGAACTGACTGCTCAGGTTAAGTTCATGCCTTAGCCAGATTCCTTGAAGCTTGTGGTTAGAAACACTTAAAAATAATACTCTGCTTAAAACCAATTTATTCCATCTTATTGGATTTATAAAAGAAGCAATAAATTGCCAAAGCCTTTCTGTTGACCCTGGCTTTTATAAAATTTGACTGTAGTTTCCAGTCTTTCCTGGTCAATGAATATGGACTCAATGCTTCAAGTTTCTGAATTAAGATGTATCCTGGATGTATCAGCAGCCTTTGCTGCTGGCTTACATTTTGCTTGGAGGGTTTGGCTGTCAATTTACTCTCCTTGCCATGAAATCTGAAAAGGTGATTGCTTTCTATCCCATAAAGTTCCACAGTGAGGCTGTGTGGCATGGCAGTCTCTCCCTGCAGTGCCATGGGGGTGCTCAGAAGGCCAAGGAATGGGGATGACTTAGGAGAATTAGTAGCACAGTTCAGTTCTGTAGCTTACCTGGCATCTGCTGCATTTGGAGAACTAGCCATCCTCTCTTGAAAGAGAGCTGCATTGGAAGTCTACCTCAGTAAAAATGTAGCTGCCATTAGTGAGCTTTTAGAGGTATGAGATGACATGGGCCCTCTGTGCCCTTTGAGAGTATCTTGGGTAAGTGAGATTGGAATTTAAATCCCAGTTCATTACTGGACAGCTTTCCATGTCATTACTGGACAGCTTTTTTATTTGTTTGATTCCAAATGTGAGGAACTCCATAAAGAAGAGAAAGGGGAGAGAAGCAAGGTCTAAAATACATTTCTCATGTCAGCCTCTTCCCCTTTGTAGCTCAGCTGCAGAGCCTGGGGCAGGTGGCTGCAGGATGCAGCAGTGTGGAGCTGCCTCAGGCAGCAGCAGCCCGTCCATCCCTCCTTCTGTCCATCTGTCTGTCCGTCTGTCCGTCTGTCTGTCCATCTGTCCACGCAGTGCTGCCATTGGTTGGCAGGGCTGTGGCTGGGCTTCATCTCCACCCCAGAACGGAGTCAAACCACGGCAGAGCTGGGGCTGTATGGCCTGGAAATGTGAAACCCTTCCTGTGTGTATATATATATATGTATGTATGTAAATCCATTGAGTTAGTTTATCATTAAAGTGTACTCTGTAATCAGCAAATGTGTGTGTTTGTTTCTTTCTTTCTTTCTTTTAGAAGTGAATCCATTGCTGTGTTCAGCTCTGGATGAGAGAGAAGATCTGAAGATCTGAATATTTCTCTGTTTTTTTTAGATCACAGCATTTAAGTGTTGATGGATCATCTCCAAACAGAATTCTTCTCTTCAGAGAAGCCAGTAAAGTGATCTGTACATTTGTAGGTATTCATTAATGGCTCCTCTGCAGTGCAATCCTTTGCCTGGCTTGTGATGTGAAAGTCCTGTGAGTTGTTATTGCTGAGCAGGGATGGATTTGGGGAATCCACAGCAGGACTCTGAGGTGCTGCAGCCAGAGCCACCTTGGCAGTGCAGGGCTCAGGCCCAGGGTTCACTCCTGTCCCAGGGCTGCTCTGGCAGCTGTAGATGTGTTCCAGCAGACACACCCACTCGCGAGGTGTTGGATCCAGGCTGCTGATTGATAGGTGTGGGATGATTTTACGGATTCAAATGATATTCCAGCACTTCCGAAACATAATAGGACCATAACAGCTCTACCCTAGAGCACTGTTAAAAGGGTTTATAATAAGTTGCTCCGTTTTACTACTCCCACTCATGCCTGCAATTGCAACAGGTCTCTGACACTAGCAGTTGGTATTACACCCCAACTGGCATTGCTGAAGATTTTGCTTTCTCAATATTTAGAAAGGAACATTATCAATTTTTTGTAGAGAAACCTCATTTGTAGTTTGTGTAAACTGGAAAAGCCATTAATGGCTTGTTTCATTTAAAAAAAAAGAAAATTGGCCCATCAAAGTTGCTTTTACTGCATTCAGGCTGATTTTTGGGTTTGGAAATTGTTTGTTACATGGTTGCCTTTATAAAAAACTTCAAATGGCATGTTACATTTGATTTGTTGAACATGGAAACAGTATCTGTGCAATGCCTAAAGCATTTATTTATAACAAAAAAAATTACACACAAGTAGCTTTCAGTTTTTGCAAAATAATTTTCGTTTCTTTTGCAAATGTACTGTGTTGTAAGTGACCAAAATTTTTCAGCTATGTTCTTAAGTAAATTTGTTAAAATGATTAAGCAAAATAAAAATAAGCTTTGAAAATGTGTGAAAGATAAAAGGCAAATCTTTAGATGAGCTAAAAAAATATAAACTGCAGTCATGATGATGATGATTCAGCCCTATTTGTCTTATGGTACCTGATCCCATTGCAATCATATTTTCCTTTTTAATTTTTTATTTTAATTTATTTCCATCAGCTTTCACCATCCTTTCTGCACTTAGGAAAAATATAACCATATTATTGGGCATCCATTCAGCTCAGTTGTTGGCATCAAGTTTCTAAACCTTGCTGAGTAAACCACACGAGTTGTTTTCAACCTGCTTCATTCCTAATTCATGCCTAAAAATCCCCAAAAACCTTTGTAAAGGAACCTTCTGTTTTCAATTGCAGCTTTTATGGCATGTATGCAGTTGATAAAATTCCCAGCCCTAAGGTGTTGGTAGCTCTTACACATAAGGACCAGACAGCATTTTCTGACTCATGCTGGGATTTAATTGTGCAGTGTAAAAGGGAATCTGAGCCCAGTGCAAATCTAGGAGTTAAAACTGAGCAGTAGAGCCGTGGGCCCTGTGGGAGCTGTGTCCAAAGTCTGGTCACCCTCTTTGCTAAATTATGGGAGAGATCCTTAGGACTCTGTGGCATCTCCTCAGAGGTGTGTGCCACAGAAAAGGGGAAGTGAGCAGAGAATCACAGACTAGGCTGGCTTGGAGGGACCTGCTAAAGGCCACCGAGTACATCCCCTGCAATGGGCAGGGGTATCTTCAACCCCCAAGAGCTTTCTCCTGTGTTCTCTTCCATGAATTTCATAACTGCTTTCCTAGGGAAGGATGACATTTCATTCAGAACAGGTTTAAGAGAAGTACAGTACTTAATCTCCTCCAGAAGAAACATTTAAAATCACCCATCAGCTAAAAGCAGAGGAAAAAATGGAGATGTGGGAGAGAGCTTCCCCCAGTGTCTGTGTGTGGGGGTTATTTTGCTTTAAAACACATGCATGTGTAACATCAGGGTCCTGTCAGCGATCCCTCTAGTACTCAGGTGTGACTTAAGAGGAACTGTTCAGGTTTTCTGTTAGGTGAGTGACTGCCAGGATTTATTCTGGGCAGAGCCCACTCACAAGCCCTGCTCATGTGGGAGCAGGGATTTCACAGGATGCAACTGGCACAGCTGGCACAGCTGGACAGCACAGCCTGGCCATCACCCTGCTGGGCTCTGGGCACTGGAGTGAAGCCCCACTCAGCCTCATTTTACACTGCTCTGGAAAGGTTTCCTTGCCCACTGTAAATATTTCAAGGCACTACAACTGATCAGCACTGAATAATGGCTGTTAGCATTTTTAGCTTTTGTCACCAAGTAGTAGTGAGATTTCTGAGATTTCTGTTCCAGTGTACAGAAAGATATAACTTCTGGAAATGTGCTTCATTAATGAAATGCAATCTTTTGAACTTACAAATTCCTATAAAAGTACTGATATAAAGGAATTCTGCATTATTTTCCAATGCCTTCCTGAAAATCTTAATAATTTTAATTTTAACGAAAACTGTAATCCATAATACTCTATGACCTTTCAAGGCATATTTGTCTTTTAAGCCTGTGTAATCTTGGCAGATGTCTGGGGAAAAACAAGTAAACCAAGTGATGATCATAAAATTCACTTTGGGTTCTTGAACAATGTTTCCAGACCCTTAATTTTCCAATTCTGAAAAATTGTGTGATTCAGATAAAAGAATAAACTCATACATGCCTTCCAATCCTGGGACTCAGTTTTCAAGTTTTCTTCTGTACCATTCTTCCAAGAAACTTAAAATCACAAAAATAGTTGAGATTCTCTCACTCAGCATGATTTTATGACTGAAGTATTAGAAAAAAAAATAGAAGATGCACAGCAAATGTCAGGAGATGACACCAGACAGAATGTGCTCATTTATCTTACCAAGTCAGCCAGACCTCTTGTATGTGCCTGCAGTTTATGGTGAGCTCCTCAGAGCTGATCAGAGACACATTTTAACTCAAGATAGATTTGACTGAAATTTATATGATAATAATTTCCTTTTTAAACTGGGAGAAACACAAGGTAATGGCATGAGGCAGAGAAGGGGAATAGGAGCAAGCATCTCCTTCTTTCCTCACACTGTCCTTTGCAGGAAGGCGCTTCCTTTCAGTCTCTGTCTCAATCCACTGACTGAGAGGATTGCCATAAACTCTGCCCAGGCTCCTCTCATCCCTAGGAAATTCTATTTTCCACCACCTGGAGCCCTGGCAAACCCCTGTCTGAGCATCTGGCTTCCAGCTCTGGGGCCTCTCCCCTCTCCTTGCTGCCATGCCCTTGACACAGACTTTCTGTCTCTGGCTCTGTAGGGAAAGACTTGGTCCCTCTCCACAGACAGTGCAGCTCAGCCTGGCTGCTCCTTTTTCTGAGAAGAACAGAACATAAAGCAATAAACGAAAATATGGCTTCATTGTATTGTGCTTCCATTGGTAAGTGAAATTTAAATTTGTTTTAAAACAGGATTTTTCCTCCTCTTTCAGATGCGATGATATGCAGAAAATGAATGTAAAGGTATTGTTTTCAGGAATTTCATTTGCACCAAATGAAACACAACAATTTCTGGTTAAGTCCTAGGTCAACTGGGAGTTTTCTTGCTATGTAAACCTACAGGTGTATAAAAATGGGATCTGAGATACACCTCTGTCCAGTCAATTCACTTTACAAGGAATTAGTGACTGAAGTGAGGTGCATCAGGTGATTCTTCTCACCCACGGTGGTGATTGCTGACATCATGTGCATTCTTCCTGGGTCTGGCCTACACCAATCAAGGCAGTTTTGGGTAGCACAGAGATACTTCACAGATATGGCCTTCTTCAGGTGATGCAAAACAGCTAAAATTTATATGTGGCTTTGTTTTGTGTGGGCCCTGTACTGTTGTGTGCAGGAAATAAATGCAGAAATTACTCTGAAACAAACATTGGTCATCCACTGTGTTGCTTTCTTTCTATCTATCTTCAGTTTAACCAAGTTTGTGATGTCTCTTTGTGTCTGAATGAGCCCTTCATTTCATTTCTGTAAGAGCTGTAAGGTCTGTGCTTGGGCTGAAGAGAGAAAGGGGAAAAAAGGGGTAGAACTGTTTGGGAAGGGTGAACGTACACAAAAGCTTGTGAGTCTGGATGCTGAAATCTTTAATATTAGACTGGAGTAGAGACTCTTTTTTCCCTAGATGGGCAGATTTCATATGTTTGAGTGCAAAGCAGAAAACACCCCCAAATGCCTGTTTTTAAGATATGCAAGAGTGTTCAGTTGTCAGGGAGTAAAATTCAAAAGATGAATTTTTCTGTAGTTTTGAAGAGGAGCACCTCGGTGAGTGCTGAGTTGTGCCACACAGATCCAGCTGTGCCCTTGGGGGAGTGCTGGTGTGTCCTGTCCTGCTGCTCATTTATCACTGATCCTGTGCTGCAGACAGCTCTGAGATGCCTTTGCTAATGTGATCTGCTCAGAAGATGGGAAGCCTGGCGTAGGATGCACTTAGTCAGGCAATTATCCTTGTTGGGGCTCCACAGCTTCTTGGCAAGGGCTGTTGTGCCTTGTCCATTACGGCTGGAGCCGGTCTGAGGGAGCGGTAGTGATTTAAAATAAACAGCAGAGAGAATTGAGAGGAGTTGGAATAGTGCAGTTCACCATTCTTCATCCCCAATATATTTCACTTTTAATTCTGTATGTATAGGTGTCCTTACTGTGTGTTTTTGAACTCTCAGTGGTACAGGAATGATGTTTCAATGCATCTTGGGACCATCCATTTTTTGTTTTGTGGTTTCTTTACATTTTAGTAAACCTCTTCCCTTTCATTAGAAGAGGCTGACATAAAAATAATATTTTCAATATGCTGTTTTTATTTATCTACATTCTGTCATGATATACTTTGATGTAAGTTTTTAATTTTGCTTCAGCTTTCAGCTGCTGTAGCAGTTACTGCTAAGGGTCAGCGAGGAGGTTAGCCACAGTAGCACAAAACAATTTCCTGTGCTCACAGCTCAGGTAGCATTTGGATGTGGATTAAATTTTACCACATTTTCCAGTAGCCAGACACAATTATTTCTAATGAGCTTTAAATTGCTTCCAGAACATGTATTTCAAAACTTAGTGTGGTAATCCATTCAGTGTCAACTTCATAAGATAACAGGTCTTCTTCAAAATTTTGGTTAAACGGATTCTTGCAGTCTAACAGGTATTTCTCAGCAACAGCTGAGCTTGGCAGTGGGTGCTCAGTGCTCTGAGCTGTGCTGCTGTGCCCTCTTCATTCCTGGAGTGGTGGTTCCACAATATATTGTGCTGCATTTCTAACTCATGTTTCAGAATCACTTTCTATCAGCAAATTTATCTTGGTGCTGGACACACTCATTGTGCTGATTTGAGAGCTTTTCTGCACATTTTGTTGTTGTGGAAGCTTTTTAAAAATCACTTTTTGAAGCTCTCTCTCATCTTTATGATTCACATTTTCCTTTTTTGTCTGGGCACTTCTTTGCACTGCCCAGCATTCCAAATGCCTGGAAAGTGTAGCTCAAGCCATCTTTATGGGCAGTGGTGAATAATAAAAATAGGAAAGGGGAAAAGGCAAAAACCACTTTTTCTCTATAAATATTATACATTCTCACAACCTTTGTTTAATCTCACTAAAGACTTTTTATATCTTCATCTAATTCACACATGTTAAAATATTATTCAGGTGCACTATTATCATCCAAAGCGTTTATTGGTTTGAAATCCAGAACAAGCCCTGCTGCAATGAACTCAGCCATAAGGAAACCATTCTGTGCTACAGCTTCTCCTGTAAAAGCAATGAAGGAGAAGAGCTGAAGGGAAAGCTGTGTGTGCTGACATCTCCCATGTCCAGGGGAGGAAGGGAAGGGGTGGCCATGGGTGCTGAGCCTGGGGATGTTCCCTGGAGCCCCAGCAGCCCAGAGTGCTGTTGGCTGCCTTGGACCATCCCTCTGCACAGACACCTTTTTCTTCCAGCACCTTGGGTTGTACTGAGGAGTCTTTCAGTAATTAGCCCATTAAACTGGCAGCCAAATTCAAGCCTGTATTTCCTCTTCATCAATATCTTTAAAAACTCCTTTCTTATTCCTGTCAGAATTTTGTATCACCCCTGAATCTCAGAGAGTTCATAATTTGTGGGAGTGACGTTGCTGTGAAGTGCAGGGCAAAACTTTGGATTAAATGAAATTACTGAGAATTTTGAAAGCCAATGTATTTTAAGGTAGTGAGATGCAATTTCTCCCACAGCAAGAAGAAATTGGTGCAAGTTGGATTTTTTCATTTGATTTTTAACTCAGTAGTAGCACTGGGACTTCAGTGATTAGTCTCTACAGAGTTTTTGTTTTGACAGGAGCTATGAATTTCAAAGACAATTTTTGAATTAAGCATGTCAAAGGTCACTTTTATGTTGATTTAATTTCTTTAAATGGTTTCTTTTAACAATAGGAGTTTATAAAATTGTATTTTGGTCTTCCACTACAAGGATTATAAATGTAAGCATATCCTCAGTAGCTGAGGAGTTGTTCTTGACCTGATTCCAAGTGCCTCTGTAAATTAGTTTATGTTCAGTAGTATCCATCGTGTATAAAAATATTCCCCTGAAGCTCCGGCTAAATGTTACAAGTAGATAATTCTTTTTTTTTTTTACCTACTCAGGCCTGGCCCTGTAGTTCATATTTTGTTCAATAGATGCTAAAACACTGCTCTGTACTGGTGCCCTGATGGCGGCGGGCGCGGGGAGCGGCACCGCTGGTCCCTCACCACGGCTGCTCCTGGAATGGGCTGCTCCCACCCTGGGCCCTTGGGAAACGGATCCACGAGCACAGGACACTTCTCCTTGGGCTCTGTCCACTTGCAAAAAGCAGCTCTTACTCTCCCACGAGACCCAGGCTCCTCAGTGCCCCTGGGGAGGGACAGCCCCGCATTCCCCTGCTCCCTTCCTGCACCCAATCCCTTCTGCTCATCAAGGGGTTTTAATTACAGGGAGGGGTTCTTCTGAAGTAATGAAACTGATGGAACATCAGCAGTTGAGGATACCTCCTAGAAGTCATGTTCCCAGTCTAAGGGATTCCTTGGGTTTTTCCAGCTTCTTTCCATATCATCCATTTTTTACCTCAGCTTGCAGTTAATTTCTATATTAAGTACATAATTGCCTTCTTGACAACTACTGAGCTCTTTCACTTCTTTTTACACCAAGCAGTTGAAGGACCTGTGGCTGCAGGATGTCATGCTTTGACAGTCAGCTACAGACTCACGGCTCTTCCTTTCCTGGATCCAGAACTTTGCTTATTTCTGAAGCCAGATACATATTTGTGTTTGTGAAGTTGAGATTTTCAACAGAGAATTCAATAGTGGAGAAGAGCAGCTCAGGTTAATTTACAGCACTCTTACCTTTCTGTCTTGTTTGTGTCCTGAGAATTTTACTCTTCAACAGTGGTTTCCAAAACCAGTGTCTGTCTTCCCATTTGATCTCACAGAGTTTTGTATTTAGCTTTATTTTTTTTCCACAGAATTTGAAATTCACCAATCTTCTCAATAACTAGACCAGGACTTATCAAAGACATTAATTCTAATTAAGATTATCTGTCTGGGATGTATTAAATAGTTCACAGTAGGAAGCTAAATGGAGTTTAATTTTTTATAAGTGTAATTTCTTAGTTATGTAAAGTATTAAAATAAATTAATATCCAGGTACACTATGAGACTTTTTTCTTTTTCTACTATGTTTTACTTTTCAAAGACCTTTTATATTCTGTTCCTGTTTAGTATAAGAGAGATTTAACACCATTTGGAGCTAGTTTCTATGCAGCAACAGTGTCTGGGATAGCATCTCTCCCCCAGTTACACCGTGTTCCTGACTGTTGCATTTGAGATAAGAGAGGTGCTGCAGCACCATTTACAAATGTGAAAACCATTCTGGATTCTTATTCGTAAATCAGTTTTTCTTTAATTAGGAAGGCTTGACTTTGTGATCATCTTTCCTAGCTAAATATTTGCTTTCCTCTTCCCTTCTGTAATTCTAATTTGCCATTCCAGCTTCTTACAGACCCCAGTTACTTTTTTAAAGCATGTTCCCAACCATATTCACAGTTTGTTTTGGGTTTTTTTTCGCATCTACTTTTCTTTTACACCCTAATGCATAAATTGCCTTGCACTTGCTAGAAGTAGTGACCAACACTAATGCTTTAAACAGCAGCTTATGGCTTTCTATCCCTACATCAGGTGACACCGAATGGGTGGTACTTCGTGCATAAGGTGTTTGGAAACAATGTTTTCCCTTTCATTTTTCATTGCATGATGTCAATTTGTCATTGCTGGTAACCAGTGGCATTACGAGAAAGAACTGAAATGAGGCAGGGAGATGATTTGCAGGTGGGAATTTGCTTGGGTGGGAAGGAGAGCTGTGCAGAGGCCGACTCACTTTAAGGTTAGGCTTTAATGTGTGTTAGATGATGCTCCATCTGTGCAATCTCAGGCAAGATTTTAGGGCATTTTTAATTGCCTACTATAAAATCACAACTGCATTGTCATAACTCCTTCTCCCAGCAGGCAGTGTTTGGGTTGTGAGCAGGTTTGCTCAGTGCTCCTTGATCCAAGCTGTCATCACAGCCAGGACAGCACGGAGAGCAGAGGAGCCGGCGTGTCATTGTGGGCTGTTGTGCTGTTCTTAAGGGGACTCCTTTCAAAAACCTACAGCTTTGTGGTATTTTCCTCTGGTTAAAATTGCCCAGAATGATGAGTAGTAACAAAGCCAAGTCTGGCACTTGGGTTCTGTGCAGGCCAGGCTTGTCCAGGTCACATCAGAGGGGCTCAGTTGAGTCAGGCTGCTCTGTGGTGAGCAAGAGCTTTGCTGTGCTCTTGCATGCTGTAGCTCACTTTCATTAATTGCCTCAGGTTTGAGAAAGACTGTCATGAAGACAAACTCCCTCTGGGGTGCTGTGAAGATGAGCATTAAATTGTTACAAGGTACTAAGAAAACTTGGTAATGAGACCTTGTGAGCACAGAAATCTGTACAGAGGATTGCACTGGGATCTGCTGCACGGTGGATCCAAAAGTCATTACTGCTTGTTAATAGCAACAAAAATATTTACCAGTCACTGTTATTTTTATATTATAAACATGGCATTGAATTAAAAAGTCATTCCCATCTGTGACTGGTAAAACAGAGGCTTTTGAAAAGGACATGTTTGCTTTCTGAGGAATACATTTAGGGTGTGTATACATCAGCAAGCCGCCCGAGAGACCATTCTGGTAATGGATCAAAACCAGGTTTTGCTGAGGCATGAGAAACTATAAACCATGTGTTGCAACTGTTCAGATTGAGGAATTCATGCTGATAGACCCAGTCATGGTCTGGCTGTACATCAGTGGCAGGGATTCTGAGCTTTTAGTTTTAATTTTGCATACTAATTACTTAGTGGCTTTTAAACTCTAGTCACACTTACTTAACAGATCTTCTACATATTTTGCATCTTTTACATGTTTCTTCCAAATAGTAATGAAAATAGAGGCAAAAATAAGTTTAGATAGTACCATCAAAATATTTTAGATTTGCAGCTGCTTTCTTTCTCTTTCTTT
>VZRH01003235.1:839-15860 GCA_013397555.1 Urocynchramus pylzowi | reverse complement strand
TTTTTTTTTTTTTTTTTTGTGTGTGTGGAGGTTTTTAAAAAGCTCAGCCTTCTGGTACATCAGACCATCCTGAAATTTGTGTTACAAATTATGGCAGATTGTGTATTCCACAGGTCCCAGTTAATCACAGTCCTGTCATCTTTAAAAACAGCTGTAGTATCATATAGTTACAGCCACTTGTTTAGAAATGGCTGAATCTTAAATAAGCAGCTTAGATTAATATAAAATGACAGTGTAGTAACTTAAAATCTCTGCATGCTACCAGCTAAAAAATGCAGATTAAGGATTGATGTCACAATCTTAAATTATTCCAGCCTAAGGTGGAATAACTTGCTGTCCAACAGGGAGCACAGATGGATAGGCAGGAAGAAGCTGTGCAGATACAGGAGTTTGTAAACATCTGTCAGCTACAGCAGATACCCAAATACAAAATCTTGCACTTCAGGCAGCACATGAGCATGTGACATTCAACAGAGGGTTTACATGAAATTCAGCACAGACAGGAGCAAGTCAACACATCCTGAAAGGTAATAATTAATGAAACATATCCCCTCCTCCCTTCAGAAGGAGGGGGCATTTCATTCATCAGGCATCATCAGTACTGCTGCTGTTAACTGTTCTGCTTCCAGAATTTGATGTAGCCAGCCCTAAAACCAAGCAAAACTGCTCCACCCTGTGAGGCTCAGTGCTTTCCTGTGGGGGAGCCTACACTGGCCAGCTGGCATCACTTCTGCAGCTCTGGTGGGTGTCAGCCTCCCCAGGAGCACGGTCTCCCCTGACAGAGATGGACCCAGTTCTGAGGGGTGAGACTGGATGTGTGATTGTCCTTCTTGGAGAAAAATTCAGATGCAACTGCAATTTGAAAATAACATATTTTGTCATGCAGGAATGGGGTCTCAGATAATTACTGTTTGAAAACCTGCTGGGGCAGGGCAGAGCTGTGTTGTGAGCAGCTCATGTGCAGGCTGAAGCTGCTGCCCCTGTCCAGCAGTGCTGTGATGACTCCCTGGCATAGCACAAACCTCTGCTTTGTAATCCCATCAATGCCCTGGCTAAAGGTAGGGAATTAGGAGGGGAAGCTTTGGAAGGAGCTCTTTGCACTGCTGCTCTGGGTTATTGTGCTATTAACATAAGAACCAGACCACAGTGGCTCTGGTGCACAAGGCAGGGGCTAAACCTGTCCTGAGAGTGCTTTTGCTCTGTTTATATACAAACTCAGCTCTGACCTAAGTTCACCCACTCTTATTTTAGGACTATTTCTGCTGGCTCATGACTTGGATCTGCTTCAACTGAATTCCCACACTCAGCCCTTTGGTTCTGAAGATGAGTTGGGAAGTGCAGAGCTCCACATTCACTGTAGCTGCTCCCTTTTCACATCACCCTTTTGGACACTAGGAGAATGGGAGTCTCCCAGCAGGTGTAAAACTGATGAGAATATCCTGTGAGAGACACACTTGGGGAATATTTCAGTCCATCAGCTGCTGGCATATTTTAGTTCATGGTGTGCAGTGTGTCTCCCAGATGCCTTGTCCTGACACCAGGATTGGGTTTTTTCTCAGCCATTTGCACTTAATTCTCATAAAAGCAGGCAAAAAGGGCAGTGCCTGTTGGACTGTTGCAAACAGAGGTACAGGATTGGGTCCCTCACACTTTTTAGCTTCAACTGTTGAATCCTGAAATTTTAGTTACTAATGTTTATTTAAAAATATATACTGAAAGTGTGCATAAAGAGGGTGAAATGCTACATGCTCTGAACAGAATCTGGAGGAATCTGGACTATGGGGGGGATGCCAGGGCATCCCGAGGGCAGCGTGGGAGGCTTTGGGAAGGGCTCTGGATCCACTGCCTGGGCTCATGGACTGCCTGAGGCCTCTTCTGCCTCTCCCTCCTTCTGCAACTCCTCCCTTCTTCTGCACATAGCATGGAACTGGCAGCAGGATGGGAGGGATGTGGGGAGGGAAAAGGAAGGAAATATGAAAGTCATAAGGGAGGGGAGCTGCAGTGTCACCAGCCTCCTGTGCTGCTCTGGGCAGCTTGATAACATTCTGTCTTGGACTGATGTGGTTTCATCATGCAGGGGGAAAGGCACATGGTTCTTAAACTCTTATATATTACAAAGCTCAGCTGATGTGCTGTTTCTGACAGTTAAATATTTTTAGTTCAGGAATAATGGGCTTATTCTTGCTTTCAAGGTAAATAAAGGCTTAATTTTCTGCATTTCATCTGGAAATTTTAGCTTTGAACATGAAAAATATCAATATGAAAGCCAAGATTTCTAGTAAATAATTTTTTTAAAAAACAGATTAAAATTTAAAGTATTTAATAATCCTGGAGTATTGAAATCTTCCTAGTGTTATTAGTAAATTATGATCTGTTTACTGATAGAGAAGAATTGATGATGAAAGAACTAAGAATTCCAAAGGACATTTAAATTAGTAATCACAGCTCTTAAATTAAGAGCAGACTCTCTGAAGCTGGAGCTTTAAAAACCCACCGAATTTTATATGCTAAACAATGGAAAAAAAGTGAATTTTCTGATCTGAATGTAAACAATGAGTGCTATTAGCAGACAAGTATTTTGTTAAAATCTGTGCATGTTCCTGACCCTTCTAAACCTTTTGTAAAGAAATACTCATACTGCGATTTCTGGTGTTACTGTAATGTATTGTGGTTTGTTTTTTTTTTTTTTTTTGCTAAAATGTGATTTGCTGCAGCATAGTAAAAGATCTGTCCCAACATATGGGAAAGAGAAGTGAGTTACAGGACTTGCAGTGATGCAAATGTTCTGCTGATAGCCTGGCACAGCAAAGCAGCCTTTGCAATGGAAGGGCAGCTTCTCTTCCAGCTTCCTTGATTTATAACTTTAAAAATGCTTCTGTCTCAACAGCTGGCTTTGTTACAAGCTATGAAGATGAAAACCTAGTGAGGAATGAATTATAAGCCATCATTATTCTTCATGTTTGGAAAACAAGCCCCTATTGGTGCTTGTGCAGAGGTTTGGAATAGTTTGCTCTGGTTCCAAAGCAGCATGGAACAGTTTTTGTCCTGTGAGTAATGGAGCACAATTTGTGTGATACATAACTGTGAAGTCAAGTGAAGAACTGGCCTTTCCCACGCCAGACCATGTGTTCCTAACCTGGATGCTGAAATGATTTGTGGATCTCTGTGTTTCAGGTGATTTGTAGTGCTAGGATTCATCTTTTTCATTTAGTGAAACATGCTGTTTGACTTTGCCTTGGCCAGTTATTACAGGCTAGTTTGCAGTGTGGCAGCTCTCTGGAGACCCCGCTCACTGCTGCTCATTGGCCTACAAGAAAGGATTTAATGATTTTCTACTTCCTCTGTGCTTGGTTTTAGGGTGTGGATATTTTATAAATGTGAGTCAAACTATTTACTGGTGACATTTTACAAATTTTCTCTCTGTTTAATCTCTTAGTAATGTTTTTAGGTTTGTATATGTTGTGGCCTTTAGCGTTTGGGACTAATGTGTCTCTCAGAGCATTCGATCTTTAAATGGATTCCATCATTATTTTGTAACTTCTTTGTACAAGAATGGTGCCAATCACTAAGATAAGTCTTACCCTTCCCAGCTAGACACACCAGAGGTACAGGAGTAGAGCTGAACAAGCAGAGGGCTCAGAGTCAGAGCTTTGTGGGGCTCCACGGGTGTGCCAGACAACGGGCAAAGTGAACTGTGCAGCTTCTGCTTAGGTGCCTACAGAACCAAAGTGTGTGAGCTGCTAGAGCTCAGTGCTTTATAGAGCTGAGAAGTGGCTGCCTCCCTGCTATGGAGCTCTGTCAAGCAAGTTGCAGAATAAACTAAAATGTCTAAACTCTAAGGCTGGGTTTGTAACTGTGGTACAGGAAAGGGTGCAGGTTTAAAGACCTTTTGCTGTAATCACAATTGCCTAGATTGAAATAGGGAGTGTTCCTCTCCAGTCCTGGCAGTGTCATACACAGACAAAGGTGGATATGAGAAAACCAGAATCTTGAAGAGCACCCTGGGTTTTGTCTCAAACTTGTACATGTTGCTGGGCACACGTGTTGCTCTCTGAAAATAGTGTGACAATGGGGAAAATCCTGGAGGGAACTTCAAAGCCTGTACCTCAAATTAACTCTGCTCTAAATGTCAGTTCGTATTTCAGGTTTTATTCGACTTTGGCTTTAGAGATGAGCTTTGGCTTTTTTTTTTTTTTTTAACTTTCTTCACCTGGTAGTTTTGGTTTTAGAAATATTTGTTTGGAAGAAGGACTTTTGTAATACCATGTTCATATAGGAAACATCAGTGATTTCAGCAGGATTAGTAAAGGTTTCATGCATTTTTCCTTCTCAGCACATCATACAGCTTAACAACAGCATCCATATTCATGTAAACTGTCTGAATTTTCTTTCAGGTTATATCAGTCCTAATGAACACCATCATCTTTGGAGACTGAACAAACCAATGGTCTGTGTCAAGACTGCTGCTTGGACTCACACTTCTTAATGAGAAAGTGAATATTTAGGAAATTCCACCAGATCACATGCCAAAATAATAAAAATAATTACTTCACATAGAACAGAGCTGCCTACTGCACTTCCAGTTGCCATCTCTGTCCCTGGGCCTTTGCTCCATTACGCTCGTGTTAGGAATGAAGAGTGGATTTCAGCTCATGCACTCTGTAAGTATCTTACAGATCATTCACAGAGGTTGAGTGGCTCCATTTTGATGAAAAATCCTCTCAAACTTTTACCCCAACTTCTACACCCAACCTCAGATCATGTAAGGATATAATTAACCTTTTCCTTATAAACTTTGTTTTCACATTTCCAGAATTAAGCAGAAGTTATGCAAGCTCATCATAGATAGAAACATAGGCTTTTAGCTAGAAAGATGAAACAACAACACCATGAAAATCACATCAGAAAAATTGCTTTCTAGGAATTTTTAGTTAACCAGTTAATAGTTAACCAGTTAACCAGTTTGTTTCTCTGAATGGTTTCCCAGGAACAGCTGGCTTTAGGGGGTACTGTCTGAGTGCTCACACTTGACTACTGGCGTTGATTGCAATTTGGGTTGTGTGCATCTGTGGCAGACTCTGTAAACCAGGAAATCGGCTGCAATTTGCCCTTTCACTAATATCTGAACCTGTGAATTTGGATGTGCCCATCACGTTTCCCTGGTGACTTACCAGCAATGCTGTTGTCTGGGATGGGAGCCCTCTGAGGGAATGCCTGTGCCTTGATCCAAATGTGTGCATCTTTTGTGTGGCGAGGGCTTGTTTCCAGGAATATTGACCTGTTGTCTGTGCCTTTCTGCAGAGCTGGCTCTAACTTTATTCTGAATTGCTTTATCTCCTGGGCAGTCACAAGCCTCAGTGTATTACTGCTTTGGAGAATGAATTGTCTATACAATAAGAGGGCGCTGGAAAAAAAATCAGACACTAAGATTAGCAGCAACCGCATACATTAAAATTCAAACTGAAATCCCAGCCATGGAAGGAAACTAATAGAGGAAGAAAATATATCAAGAAGAGAAGCGCTGTCTCATCATTCACCTGTGCTGAAGGATCCAATTTTAGCCATATCCAACAGCAATGTCATTCATCTTCTTGGTGTGTTACTGTGATTTAAATCCAAGCTCTATAAGAGAGAGCAGTTCTTTTAAAATGATTGAGAGGGAATAAGGGTAAATTCAGTGTTTAGAAAAACTTTATGACATCACAATATTATACTTTACAGATGGAAGCAATATTTTCTACTTTGGAAGGAAAACTAATCATTTTCTATCTGCTCTGAGTCACTGCATCATTATAAAAGTGGGATATAAGTAGTTTTGTGCACTCCCAATCTTGTTCAAGATGACACTTTTGTTTATATAATGCTTCTGATTTATAGTGTTTAAGGATTAGGCTGACTACATATTAATTATATGGTTTTGATGCTTCAATATAAGAAGAAATTAAATATTTCACTTGAAGATAAAACCATGGAGCTGTAAATCATAAGGAATAAATTTGTGACTGTCAGAATATTCTTTTTACTGAAATTAGACTAGTTCTAATGATTATGTGTTTTGCTTAGCAGACATGGATATGTATAAGCACCTTTACTTAGGAACAAGTTTTATATTTCTTTTGGAAGGGTGACAAACAGGAAATAGGATTTGCAATATTTGTATTGCCCTTTTTGCATCAAGGTTATTTATTTCACGTTGAGAAAAAGTAGGACACGTGCTTACATATAACTGTAAAAGTCATCTTTGCTTGGCTCATTCCAGTGCACTGCTGATTTATTTATTGGGAATAGTTCCTTTACTTCAGGTGGGGTCTCTGTCTCTACAGTTCTTGGGAAGTAGCAAGCATGCTAGTTACCAGGTTTTACTGCTTGCTCCATTCTTCTTTTGTTTTAATGAGATCTTCTTTGCCCATAATTGATTTCAAAGGGAAGGCATCATGGTTACTCAGGGACTCGGAAAAATTGGGGTTGATACATGCCTGCACCAATAGGGTTAATTATGCCAAAATGGGAATCATACTCACAGTCCACCTTACAACAGCACTGCTCTCTTGAGGCAGCAGGAACTCAGTATGGACTGGCATGTTTAGAGACCCAGGGCCCAGAACAGCTCCACAGTGTTGGTACACAGGTGCCATGGATTGCTGGATCAGGAAGGGGATGCAGAGATGTTATTCTTTGCTGTTGCCTGGAGATGCTGTTAATGCTTTCCATTGTGGAGTTAAATAAAGTTCTTGGAATGCCTCTTTTCTAAAAATAACTTGTGGACACTGGCCAACGTCTCAGGGTTGTGGCCTCCTCTAGTCTGGACTCTGCATGGGTCACTGTGTTTGGTGTTTGGGGTTGGGGTTTGGAGTTTGGTGTTTGCTTGGGGTTTGGGGTTTGGGGTTTGAGGTTTTGGGTTTGGTGTTTGGTGTTTGTTTGGGGTTTGGTGTTTGGGGTTTGGGTTTTGGGGTTTACGTTTGGTGCAGGCAGGTCCTGCATCCTTCATGCCTGCTCCCAGGGGATGTTCAGAGTGGTTTGAGTGTTCCAGGACCCAGTTGTGATCAGCTGCTGCCTCTGCTCCCAGTGCTGCTGCAGGGGCAGCAAAAATGGTGACACAGGGTGTTACTGGTGTGAGAGGAACGGTCCTGAGGCATGAAATTTGCCAAGGAGACATTAAAGGAAAAACTCCCTCCAGAACTGTGGAGTTGTCAGGGCTTAGCCTTAGTGTTACAGTTTCATTATATTTTCTTTCACCATCCCATATTTTTGCCTATGTACAGGACAACTGTAATTTTGATGATAACAATGTATGTTTAATTTGAGTTTTGTTTAAGATTTAAACAGGTTTAAACCTTTTAAGGGTTTATTTTTTAAATCTGGCAAACAAATCCCAAACTTCTGTACTTTCTGACCACTCTGTGTGACACCCTACAGGCTACATTAAATTCAAAAGTCTACTACGTTTTGCATACTAAAAGCTGATTCTCGGTCTGCCTTTAACAAGTTCTCTTGTTACACACCTGAAATTTGTGGAATGCAGGCAATATTCCTCTGGAGTGCAATATCAGGCTGCTCAGGAACCTTGCCAGGTACGTGGGCACAGGTTCATCAGAATGGTTCATTCTCCTCTGAATAATTGTCTGTATAAGTGCTTATCCCAGGGATGTGCTGATGCCCAGGGCCATGACTGAGGCTGTGACTGACACAGCCAATGTAATAAAGGCTGAACAGGGTTATTTGACTTGCTTGGCTGTGCTAGCAGGGTGGTGGGCAGCACTACAGTCCCCTCCTGTTTCATATTTCTAAGCTAAACCAACATTCTTGTGAGGTGCTAAAAAGTTCTGCTTGAAGTAGCCTATAGCTGTGCCAGAATATGATGGGAATGGAAATACAGGAAGTGATGCAGATGACTGAGCTTCTCAAGGGCCCACAGCAGAGGGCCCAAACTGGCACCACCCTGAAAAGGCTTGAAAAGTACTCGAGGATGCTGCTGCCACCTCTCCAGGGTGTGTTGGAACTGGCTGGGGGCCAACACCCACTGCTGGTCCCACTTCACCCCAGCCCTGGTGGCTGTTAGTTTTTCTGTGAAGCAGGAGGCTCCTTTTAACTGCAAATGTTTAAAATTGAGCAGAAATCAATTTCCATTAGTAAGGAAATAAGCACAAACATTAAAAAATAGGGATAGAATGAAAAATAACTTGCTAATTGCATCCTGTACCTCCACACAAGCCCCAGCTCACCACAGTGCTGCCAGACATCCCTGTGCAGTGGAGGCAGGCAGGATTATTGCCTCTGATCCAGCAAAGAGATCTTTGCTGAGATCCCATCAGTTTGCAGGCACCTGTCCCCACAGTCCTGTGCAGGAAGGAGCCCTCAGGAGCTGTTTTGGGGAGACTTTATTAGCTTGGCTGTTGTGAGCCAGCAAAGCCTGACACAATCACAGCAAAGAGCATGGAGGCAACAAAGAACATTTGAAAAACTCTGAATGTGGAGTGCAGACACATCTGGTACTTTAAATTGTTTCTGTGTAGGTTTTGGATTGTTTTGGTGTTTGGGTTTTGAAAAAAATAGAATCACAGAATGGTTGGGTTGGAAGGGACCTTAAAGATCATGCAGTTCCAGCCCCGTAGCCATGGGCAGGAACACCTTCCACTAGACTAAATACACGGATGAGGTGGGACAAACAGCAGCTGAGCTGTTCATTCCAGGTGAGGAGCTCATGTCTGGGCTGTGTTCAGGCTCAGTGGGGCGTCCTTCAGCCTCGGGTGATGCCACCAGGCAGATTTCACCTCCTGCCCCACAGGTGGTGAGCTGTGTGCGTTTGTGTTGTGCCAGATGGGTCTGGCTCCACCTTTCCCTCTGACATCTGTCCGGGGCAGGGAAGGTGGGGCTGGCCTCGATGGCACACCCAAGGAGCCCTTTGCTGGAGGCTGGGGAGGAAGGACATTCCTGAGCCAGGTGAGATGGGAAAGCTTCTGGCTGCAGTCATTTCTCTGCTGGCTCTCAGATGTTTCACACATTGCTACGCCCAGACTTACATGTTATAGAACTGGCTTTTGAGGGCACCTGGTGATTCTGTTGGTGAGTCTTCCTCTGGTTTTCCCTCAATTTAATACACATTATAATTATTATTTTTACCACCTCTCACGATGTATCTCCCACTGTCAGGTCTCCTTTAACCAAATGTTTGGTGTTTGCTTTTCCAGGTCACTCAGAGCATGCTGGAGAGATGTAGCCAAAGCTCTGCAAAGGGGCCTCCCATCCCAAGGGCGTGGATATGATTTGACAAGGACTTTGGAAACAGAGAACTGGCTGATAAACCATCTTGGAAAGTGCTGGGACCCTGCTATATTGTTAGGGAGATTTTTTACCCTTTTGAAAATTATTTTTTAAGATATTTTCTGCATTTTTCTATCTCTAGCCTAAATGTAAGGATTTTTAATAGGGAAAACAATGGAAAACCAGCCTTAGTTTGGAGAATGTTTTCAGCCTTTCTTATCAAAATTTATAATCATTTTGTTTTAGCTTTATGAAACAGTGTAAAACCAGTGTGTAACCAGATAAAAAAAAGGATATCTGTTCCTTCTGATTTTGTGTCAGTTAATGATTGTAAGGTCTGTACATAATAGTAAATAATATCTCATCAGTTCAAACCTCCAAGCTCACTCTTGAGTACATATTTGTTTGAAAATAAGATGAAAGCCAGTATATGACACTTTTTCAAACTAATAAAATTACTATTCTTCTACAAAATGTGCTATATTTCTTTGCAGCACAGGTGGTTAATGACAACGAGGACCACAAAGAAGACTGAAAACAAGCATTTTTAGGCTATAAGTATAGCAAGAAAACTGAATGTTGCACAGAGTGAAATAAGAGATGAATGGAGCATGACTTAGTGAAGTACTGATGATGTTATTTCACAAGTATACATTTTCCAGGTCTTTAGGAACAGGAAAAAAAGAACCACAGAAGAAAATGAAAATGTTAAAACTCTTTACAAAGAATAAAGTTTATCCAAAACTGCAGAAAAAAGGAGACTTACACTGGGGAGCAGTGGGTGTCCTGTGCTGGGCAGGACCCAGCTCTCCTGTCTGGGGAGATGCAAAATGAATTGAAGGAAGACCTAATAAAAATCAGAACTGCTTAAGCCATAACTCAGTTTATTAGGTGGAAAAGCTATTATGTGCAATTACAAACTTGTGTTGGGATTGAGTTGAGTTTCCATTATTTACCTAAGGAAAAAAAGAAGATTTCATATGTTTGTCATGTTTGCTGACATTTGAGAATTCACTAACATTTCACCACTTCTTAAATAAGAATGGGAATTATTAATTGTGGTCAACGGGGAGAAAAAGTTCACACCTGTATTTCTTACAGGGCTTTTCCAGTTTTCTTCTCTGCAATTGTTACTTTTCTGCACATTTTCAAACAGCAGGAAGTACAGCTGGAAGGACAGTGTTTTTTCAGTTTGCTGTTCACATTTGAGCTCAGCTCGAGAAAGGATTTCAGCCAAAGGCTCTGAGCTACAGGAATGCTGAGCACCTGAGGAGTAATCCATGGAGGTAAAGTGATGCATGGAGGCTACAGAAATCCATGGAGGTTAAAATCCATGGAAGTTACAGTAATCCATGGAGGCTACAGAAATCCATGGAGGTTAAAATCCATGGAAGTTACAGTAATCCATGGAGGCTACAGAAATCCAAGGAGCACGTGTAATGCCTTATACATTTTTTGAAAAGACATAATTGCATTAAGGGCTTTGAAATTTTTTTCTCCTTTAAAAATAATGGAAACAGTGGAATGGGAAATGTCAAAGGGAGATGCCACTCAGAGCCCAAGCAATTTCCTCACGAAGAACCAACGTGAGCCTGTCTGGTAATGCAAAGAGCTGGAGACTGTAAAATAGGGCTGGTGCTCCCCCAGATGTGTTTTATATCCTCAAAGAGCGACACACGGCCTGCTGAGCTTCAGCTGAGTGTCCATCCCTGTGCGGGTCAGAGCCCCCAGAGCCTGCCCTGGCTGGGCTCTGCTGACTGGGGCAGGCACGGGCAGCTCTGGGCTGAGCACAGTTTGAATACCTGGCCCTGCTTGCAAAGGAGGCTGTGAAGAGCTCAGCCCCAGCATATGCACACCTTACAGAGTAATTCCTTGGCTTCATTAATGTTTTATTGCACAACGAGTTTACGATGACAGCAAAGCTCTCAAACTGCAGCGGGATAACACGCTTCCTCACCCTATTAAAAAATAATGCTGGTATAGGTTTTATGTACCAGGGTGCAGACTGCTGTTAAGAGGCACTGCTTTGACAAAATTCTTTCTGAGGTTTACAGAAAGCATAATAAAATATGTAAGTTACATTTCTACAAACAAAAGCTATAACATAAGTTATTTATAAGCATGAGATACAAATGGTATCACAATAAATAAACCTTAATGGATACCTGTGGCATCCATCCTAATGTAATTTGCCCAGCAAAAGTCATATTTAGTATAAAAACCTGGCAGCAGCTGCGTGTTGGTATTTAAAATAGGAATGAAAGAGGGAAGGAAGCGGCTGCTTCTCCAGGCTTATCCCTGACCCGTGGTACCTCCCTGCCTTCCCTCACCTGGGGCTGGCACTGCTGCTCCCAGAGACCAGATGTCTCTGCATCTTTCAGGGCTTGTCCACAATAATAGGATGTTCCCTGTAGCTTCACTACAGCCTGATTTTATTAAAGGTGGTGGAAGGAAATGGAGCCCCCATCTGCCCGTCGTCCTCTCTACTCTCTGCCCTTTCAGAGGCAGCTCCTTCCCCAGCACCTCCCTTGAACTTCTCACCTGGTCCCAGCCATTTGTGGAACTGCATGGATTCGGAACTGAAATAAAGTTTTAGCTTTTTAAATATCACAGTTAAGGTTACCAACCCCACAAAGATGTGTTTTGGAACAGGGATTGAAACCACTAAGGAATGTTCATTTGTCAGAGGCTTTAGAACCCATTAGCATTGGCTCCCTGAGTGGGGCTTAACTGCTTCCACTCGCTGGGACGTGGAGGACAGAGAGTTTTACTGGAGCCTGTGTGTCTGGACCCTTGGGCAGGGCTTATGGGGCAGGTGTCCTGATCTCCTCCATCTCGGAGTACAGGGAATATTCCTTGTTCTGATGGGGAAAAGGCTGCTGAGGGCAGAGCTCCACGGCCCTGCCCTCCCCTCTGCCTTCATAGGGTGAGGGGAGGCAGGAGGTGCACAGCCCTCCAAACCCAAAGGAAGGGGCAGAGGGGAATGACCTTTGGCTCTGCAGCATTGGAGCTCTTCCCTCAGAAAAAGAGCAGCTGATTTTGTCAGCCCTTGTGGGCTGACAAAAAAAAGGGGGTTTTTTGTCGGTTCTGCTGAGCACCAGGAGCTGAGTGCCTGAGCCCAGTGCTGCCCCATGAGAGCACAGCCACAGGCTGGCACCCAGGGTCCTGCTCCATCACTGGCATGGGGCAGCCAGGCCTCTGCTCTGTCCTGGGGCCTGTTGGCCATGGTGGGCCCCACCCAGGGGGCTCATCACGGGCCGGGATGACCCACAGGGTCTCACTGAGCCCTGCAGAAGGTACAAGGGTCAGGACCACATCCCCCTTCAGTGCCTGCCACTGCCCTCCACAGCTGGGCACAGCTGGCTACAGGCAGAGTTCAGGCAGCACGTAAGCTGCTCCTGACTGTCCTGTTCCCCTTCCCCTGCTCATGCCAGGACACAAATCACACATTTCCCTCTTCAGCATGAACACCAGCATTACCCACCAGCTCCACAGGAAGCTTCCAGGGCTACAGCTGAAAAGCAATGTGTGTCCTCTGTCGTTGTGAATTTCACATGAGTGGTGTAATCACTCCAAACCATGGGTTTGGGTTTATGCAGCAATATCTATCCAAAAAAGGCTGTAGAGAACAGGACTGGCCTTGCCCAGCCTGAGACCCGCTGCCAGAGACAGGAAGGAGCTACAGCAGGAACTCTGGAGATAGAGCAGGAACATCTCAGCATCTGCTGCTGATTCCTGGTGCAGGGGTTATGTGCAGTGCTCATCACGTGTTTTGATTATGGCATGCTACAGGAAGCACTTTTTAAAAGCTGAACGGTGGCATTGGCCACTGTCAGGCACATGGTGGGGGTTCTGCAAGGACATAGTGCTGCAAGGACACCCTCCCACCAAGGCCTTCATTGTCCTGATCCTCAGGACATTCCTGGGGCTGAAGAATGCCTGTGCACATCATTACCAAGCCTAGTGACCATGGCAGGCTGCAGCTCATCCCCTTCTAGTCACCTCCATGGCAGCTAGGCCTGGGAGCAGCTCTGGGTTCCAGGCATGAGTGAGACAGCTGCCACATATCTGTCCCCAGTGACTCCCAGTGACAGACTGGACAGGGGACTCTTCTGCCCAGTCGGGCCAGGGAATGGTCACTCCTCTTCAACAGCTTTAGTTGTTTTCTCCCTGCTTAACTCTGTCCCCCCATGCCTTTGCAGGTGTCTGGGAGCAGTGCTCTCCAGACCTGGTCAGTCCCTGTGCCCAGGCATCCTGGCAGAGCTGGCTCAGCCAGGCTCCCTGGCAGGCCCAGGGAGCTGTGCCCCAGGGTGACAGGGCTGCACCATGTTCCTCTCTGCCAGCATCATGCACTTGGCTCCACATCTCAGTTAATACCTGTACAATGTTACCTGAAATTCTGAAAGCAGAATTTCACAGGGAATGACAATGCCAGAGCAGCCTTCCCACACACCTCCAGAACTGTCCCTTCCCAACCCTCTCCTGCCTGCATGGCTCTGGTGGCCGCCCACTGGTGCTGTCCAGCACTGTCCCCTGGTGCTGCCTGGCACTGTCCCCTGGTGCTGCCTGGCACTGTCCCCTGGTGCTGTCCAGCACTGTCCCCTGGTGCTGCCTGGCACTGTCCCCTGGTGCTGCCCAGCCCTGGGTGCCCGTGTGCTGGGTTAGAGGCACCTGCAGCTGCCTGCTCATGGCTGGCACTCCCAGGCTGGGCTCCTGGCATGCCGTGCCTCACTGTGCCAGGGCAGGCAAAGGCCGTGGGCTGTGCTGTGCTGTTCTGTGCCACTCAATGCAAAGGCCGTGCCATGCTGTGCCAAGGCCAGGCCATGCTTTGCTGTGCCACGGCTGGGGCCCGGCCAGAGCCCACCTGGGTGTGGGGTCTGTTGCCTCCCTGTGACGGGAAGCTGCCTGGCTGCTGGTGCCCCGTGCCTGCCCGGGGGTGCCGCTGCCTCTCCGTGCCCGGTGGAGCCAGCCCTGAGCTGGCTCCGGCTCCCCGGTGGGGCGCAGAGTAGCCGGGGTTCCGGGGGGCACTCGCACTCCCGCAGACCCGCGGGGCCGCAGGGGAGCCCGGCCGGAGCCGAGGAGCGCCGCGCCTGGCATGGCGCAGGCGGAATCTCGCTCGGAAGGAGCCGCGGGGCTGTGCGGGGCTGTGCGGGGCTGTGCGGGGCTGTGCGGGGCTGTGCGANTTTGCTGTGCCACGGCTGGGGCCCGGCCAGAGCCCACCTGGGTGTGGGGTCTGTTGCCTCCCTGTGACGGGAAGCTGCCTGGCTGCTGGTGCCCCGTGCCTGCCCGGGGGTGCCGCTGCCTCTCCGTGCCCGGTGGAGCCAGCCCTGAGCTGGCTCCGGCTCCCCGGTGGGGCGCAGAGTAGCCGGGGTTCCGGGGGGCACTCGCACTCCCGCAGACCCGCGGGGCCGCAGGGGAGCCCGGCCGGAGCCGAGGAGCGCCGCGCCTGGCATGGCGCAGGCGGAATCTCGCTCGGAAGGAGCCGCGGGGCTGTGCGGGGCTGTGCGGGGCTGTGCGGGGCTGTGCGGGGCTGTGCGAGGCTTTTCGGAGTTATGCGGGACTGTGCAGACTCCGCGCGGGGCTCTGCGCGGTTGTCAGGGTTTGTGCGGGGCTGCGCGGGCTCTGCGCGGGCGCTGCGCGGGCTCTGCGCGGGCTCTGCGCGGGCGCTGCGCGCCCCCCGCCCGCAGAGAGGCGAAGGAGACGGCGCGGCTGCGGGAGAGCTGCATTTAAGGATACCATACGTCCGGGGTTATTAATTAT
>VZRH01003234.1:26182-50816 GCA_013397555.1 Urocynchramus pylzowi | reverse complement strand
AATTCCTTTGCTCATTGGGGCTGAGAGCAGGATTGAAAGAATCCATATTGATGTGGGAAATGAAGGCAGCCACGTTTTTGAATGGGATGGAAGATGTGTAATAGAGCACATTACTCTCATTCATCCTAATAGGCATGATAAAAAAATAGTTTTCATACAAGCCTACAAGTAATACAAATTAATTAAAATAATTTAATTGCAAAATATTTTAAAAGTCACAATGATAACTTAAAAATAACTGCTGTGCCAAATTTTAATAAGATAATGACAGCTTCATTAGCTTTAAAAATAGGCATAATTTACAGGAATGTTGTATTAGCATTGAGGTGACATTTCCTATTTTATTCAGATTAAAATTGTGTAAATAGGCCATTTGAAATGCTCCTATTGTATATTAGAATTAACTATCAGGGAATTAATTCTTCAGCTTCTCAGGAGAGTTACCCTTGTTCACACAAGAAGTCCCATTGATTGATGACATTTTTCAAGCACAATCAGATGACATTGGGACAAGTGTAAGAATTACTCATGTGAAAATACCAACTCCATCCTTCTTTGCTGAAGTATTTGCTGGTAATGGTTCTTTTCATGCAATTTGCTATTCCAGTGTTCAGTGCTGCCAGCAGACATTGGGAAATTCCAACCATCTCCTACTGGTTGGCTTGAGGAGTTGTGTGGTTTAGTTTTAGGCTCTTGACAAGCAATGCTTGTTTCTATGAGCAAAGCCTTTCCAAAACAATCCATGGACATCAGAGGGTCTCTGGAACACAGACTGGAAAAGAGAGGTTTAACTGCTGCATTGCAGCTGATTTCAAACCACTTGTATTCTTTATCAACACTGGATAAACTTATTGATGACCTAAATGTGGATGCAGAGCCCTGGCCTTTATTGCATATTTTATTCCATAAAGTATGGAATATTTTTCAAATATTCCATATTTCACATTTCAAATTTCCACATTTTTCATATTTCCACATTTCAAATGTTTTCTAGTTTTTCTAGCCATGCTTTCGTGCAGCTGTTGCTCTTGGAACTGCTCTTCCTCACACACAGCATCCTGCCTGCACCACTGCTTGTGTGACTCGTTAAAACACACCCATGATTGAAATGAAAACTCTCCTGAGCATTTACAAATCATCACCTGGCAGTGAATTGAACAGGATTCCTTGGGATTTATGAGAAGCACTTGATAAAATCTGTCAGCTCCTCATCCTGTAATTTGTAAACAGATAATCCTCATCAGCAAGAGAGAGGGAAATGCTTCCTAAAGCAATTTTGTTGCTTTTGTACTAGATCAGATTTGTGCAGTGTGGTACATAATTCAAGAGAATATTCAAAGAGTAAAGCTATAGATCCTCTTAAATGACTCTTTCTTCCCCATAAGCCTGGCTGAAGACTGTCTCATATCCTTCTCTAATGATATCTGCCATACATTAAAATACTTCTGAAAGTTTTTTTGCTGAAGACCAGCTTGCTGCTCTAATCCTATTTTCTCAGCCTTCTTTGTTGATCATGAGTAAAAAGGTTTTGCTTTTATTATTTGCTTTTTTGTCAGAAAGACTTATTTCTTAAAAAAGTAAAGTATTAGCAGCTGCTGCTACCTCTGACTGCAGGATGCAGAAGCTCAAATGAAGAGATTTAAAAAGGAGTGTCCAGAAGTTCAAATGTTCTCATGTAGCTGTGTAGCTGTCCTTGTGTATTCAGCTGCTTAAATAGCACAATCTTTCATTCACCAGAAAAACCCCAACATTTGGGTTGAGTTATTCCACTGGAGGGCAATAGCAGAGTTAATTCATTGCAACTTTATTGACATTCAGAGTCCTGGTGTGAAGTGGTTGGCAGGAGCCAGTACTTTTCCAGCAAGCTCAGAAGGCTTTCAGAGATCCCAAGGAGGTGAAAGATTCTTTTAAAGCACAGTTTTCAGAATTATCCCTTCAAGCAGGGAGAGGAGGTTGTAATAGAATGAAAATGGTATTGGGGCTCTGTGTGAAGCAATATCAAAGTCAAAACACAGAGCCTTGTAAGCAGGCCAAAACTTATCTTTCAAAGGTGAATTTTTAGAAAACAGGATGGAAAATTTCTGATGAGAGTTGAAATCACTTTTGTCACCTAAATTAATCTGCCCCTGTGTCCTGTAAATCATTTCATGCTGCAAATAATTGATCAGCGAGAGAAATTTGGGCTGTGATTTAAAGGGAATTAATTTTTAATTAAGTTGGCTTACTTTGGATTTTCATCTTTAGGGAGAACAGGCTGCTAAGCATTCCTAATATCTGCCACTTAGTTGAATATTAGGAAAACCCTTTATAAGAGATTAGGGAGCTCTTCACATGAAGGAGATGGGAATGAAGTACCTGAATTTAAGACTGAAAACCAGAACTCCTGGCAGTGTTTAGGGGTCTGGTGCCATCTATGAGGTGAGCTTCCAGTCATCCCAAGAAGTGAGCTCCCAGTTATCCTGTGAAGTGAGGCAGAGCACAAGTTCAGGATCCTGAGTTTGCAAGGGAAGCAGGCAGTTGATCCAGCAATCTTCACATGGTGATCTTTCCTCCTCTGTATTTCTCTGGTGCAGCTCCTGTCAGCAATTCCCAGTGAGATCAGTGCAGCCCCTTCTTTGTCACTAATTGTAGGATCTTAGGGGAACTTCTTCCTGAACATTCCTGGAGCTGTCTGTGTTGGTTCCAAGTGCTGCTTCCTTCTCTCCTGTGTTAGTTGTTATTTATTCTGTCCTGCTCCTGGGTTATTTCCTTGCAGATGGATGTTTTCACAGTGCTTTAATACAGTGTGGAACATTAGTTCTGAGTGTCATTTTCCATATTATTTTTATGGTGCCTTAAGAGGTTTTTTTAAAAAGTCCTGAGTGTCTGTTTCTGCCACTGGAGCACTGTACAATCAGTTGCCTCTGTGTGTGTGAGTTGATCAGATCAGTGGGATGCTCTTCCTTCCTTCCTTCCTTCCCCAGTGGATTTCAAACCCTGTTTCCACCTGGTGACTTGATGGGTTGGACCATGTTCCTGGATGAGCTGCATGAAGTGCCCTCAGCAGTCAGGAAATGAAGCACTGTGGTCAGTGCTCAGGATTTATTGCAATGGCTGTGAAGTCATGGAGTTAGAGGAGTTGCTGCTGGTGTGTTCTCAGCCCTTGAGCTACAGGAAAAAGCCAGGAAATGTGACCCAGAAGACTGAGGGGAATGGCAAGCATCAGGAGACTCAAAATACACACACCTTGTGATTTTAAGACAGTCTTGGTGTTCCTTAGGGTCTAGCTTGCAATTTGTCAGTCTGAGGGTAGGCAGCCTTGCTGGAGGTACAAAAGGAGAAAAGTAAGGGGGGAAAGAAAGGGAGAAAGTAGAGAAGAGCCTTCCCTTGAAAATAAGAGAGTGAGCTGTGTTATCTTTTTGTGTTGCTCTTCTGGCAAGGTATTTGTCCTCTTGACTGGCAACACTCTTGTGTTTCCCTTGGAGTGTATCTGTTCATTAGAGTCTCCAGACAGAGGTAGTTTAGCTTTTAATTAAAATACAATTTGCAGGTTTTTTAGGGTGTTAATGAGACAGCAAAAATGAATTCATTGAAAGAGGAAAAGATATCTAGGCCTTACAGCAGTGAAAGTTAGAGCCTCATTAGTAGCTAATTATGCAGCACAGTATATAAATAGAGCTGTTATGGCATCCAAAACAGCCTCAGTGCATTACCTAATGACATGAAATGTTTACAGTCTGTTCTGAGTGTGGTCTAATGCCTTCCTGAAGTAATTAATGGCACATTTAACAGTGACACAGCTGGAATCACAATTGCTTTGCAGGTACAAGTCCAGGGCAAGGGAATGCATTGAAGTCTTTGAGGGACAGATCATTTGTCTGCTAATGAATATATAAAAATCTTTCAGAAGGTGCAGGAGGAGCACAGGATTGATGCAGGAGGTGGGAAAATGTCTGTGTCTGACAAGGACAGAGTACACTGGCCTTTATTTTCAGGTTCTCCAAAAGTGAGCAGGGGGATGCCAGAGCTCCCAACTGGCACTTCCAAAAGGGGAATAAGAAGGTGGTGGGCAGTATTTTGAAAATCCTTCTTTTTTGACATACAAATGTCAGTCAAGACTGATAATACACACAAGATGGAACAGAAGGGTTTTTGTTTCACTGTGGGGGCCCACATAATTAGACAGACACACTCAGAGCAGTAAATTAATAGCAGGTTAAATCATGTTTTTAATAAACTAAAGCATACATGTGATTTTTTGCTCTGCCTAATAAGATCTGCATGTGTAGCTTAACAACTGATTCTCCCAAGAGTGGGGGCAGCATCCTGGCCCAGCACACCAGAGGTGAGCTGAGGAATGTTCCTGCTGATAAGAAAGGCCTGTGAAATGGTCTGTGCATTAGTCATGATGATTCCAATTACTGTTGTATTGACCAGCAGCCACAGAGCCACAGAATCAATTATTCCTTGAAAAATACAAAAAGCTCTTTCCTGCTTCAATTTGTTCAGCAGTCAACAAGTTTAGTGGTTTTTTCCTGGGAAATTATTTTGATGTGATGACCAAGTTAGAGACTGATGGATGTTTAGCTGGGGGTGGGTGAGTTGAAATGACTTTGCTGTCAATTCAGTGCTTTATCTCATAGTTGAGATGCTCAGTGAAGTAGCACAGAGCCATGGAAAACATCATTATTGCATGTGTTAATGACATTATCTAGTGGGAGAGGAGTTAATGACCTACAGGTTTGTGTTTCCTGCAGATAGGAAAACGAGCCACAATTAGCAAATTGTGGTGGGATTAGTTCAGTTCATTCATGAAAAGAACTCTTTATTCATAAAAAGGTCCAGGTAGGGCAGTGCTGAAAGCCTGAGAAATCTGTTCCACATGGAATGGGTGCAGTTAAAAACCATCAGTGCCCCCATTGCTGAGAGCCCACCAAATGGCCTGAGTCTTAATTTCCAGGGACAGCTCTGGGTGTGCATGAATTACTGCTGCTGATCACTGAGCCTGAATTGTTTCATTACCATGGTCAGTGTGGACTTATGGGATTTGCTGTGTTAAAGGACTTGAATTTCTGCATGGGAATTCTCTGATAGAAATCCATCAGCCTTGTCCACAGAGAGATCCCCCAGGAACATTTGTTTGGATTTAGAATAGTTTATATTTTATATTTATAATCAGGAGGGCAAGCAGGGGACTTAAAAACTTTCCAGATTGAAAAATAATTCTTATGGTGCTGGAGATGGTTCCTTTGTTGTTAGAGCCCTGGGATCTTATTTGGCCCTATGTGAACATGATTGCAGAGATGCTATTGGAAAACAAGCTGTTAAATTAGGGGAATGGCAAGTGCAGAAGGATTAAAGAGATGGGTAAGGGCTTTGTCTGATTTTCAGGTGACCTGCTGGCTGTGTAGCAGAATATGCAGGACAGAAGGATGAAAATGTCCTGTTTTGTGGGAAAGCAGACAAGGGATGGAACATTCCATGTTGTTACAACAGAACAGAAGCTGTCAGTGTGCCCAGTGGAGAAGTTTTCATCGAGGAACAGAGAGTGCTGTATGGATACAAGTGGAAATAAAGGAACTGAGAGTAGTTAGAAGGGGCCCAGGGCTCCCTCTGTTACTAAGATATCCATAATTCCCATCAAAATCTGTACTCAGAACCTCTTCTTGGATAATAAAATACAGCTTCAGAGCCAACCAACACAAGCCCTCATGCTGGATCTCCTCAGAGGGACATGTGAAAACAGATGTTCTGTGGCTAAATTAATCCTCAGATTGTTAATTAGTTCATTNATTAATGGCACATTTAACAGTGACACAGCTGGAATCACAATTGCTTTGCAGGTACAAGTCCAGGGCAAGGGAATGCATTGAAGTCTTTGAGGGACAGATCATTTGTCTGCTAATGAATATATAAAAATCTTTCAGAAGGTGCAGGAGGAGCACAGGATTGATGCAGGAGGTGGGAAAATGTCTGTGTCTGACAAGGACAGAGTACACTGGCCTTTATTTTCAGGTTCTCCAAAAGTGAGCAGGGGGATGCCAGAGCTCCCAACTGGCACTTCCAAAAGGGGAATAAGAAGGTGGTGGGCAGTATTTTGAAAATCCTTCTTTTTTGACATACAAATGTCAGTCAAGACTGATAATACACACATAAAAAGATGGAACAGAAGGGGGTTTATTTCACTGTGGGAGCCCACATAATTAGACAGACACACTCAGAGCAGTACCTTAATAGCAGGTTAAATCATGCTTTTAATAAACTGAAGCATACATGTGATTTTTTGCTCTGCCTAATAAGATCTGCATATGTAGCTTAACAACTGATTCTCCCAAGAGTGGGGGCAGCATCCTGGCCCAGCACACCAGAGGTGAGCTGAGGAATGTTCCTGCTGATAAGAAAGGCCTGTGAAATGGTCTGTGCATTAGTCATGATGATTCCAATTACTGTTGTATTGACCAGCAGCCACAGAGCCACAGAATCAATTATTCCTTTAAAAATACAAAAAGCTCTTTCCTGCTTCAATTTGTTCAGCAGTCAACAAGTTTAGTGGTTTTTTCCTGGGAAATTATTTTGATGTGATGACCAAGTTAGAGACTGATGGATGTTTAGCTGGGGGTGGGTGAGTTGAAATGACTTTGCTGTCAATTCAGTGCTTTATCTCATAGTTGAGATGCTCAGTGAAGTAGCACAGAGCCATGGAAAACATCATTATTGCATGTGTTAATGACATTATCTAGTGGGAGAGGAGTTAATGACCTACAGGTTTGTGTTTCCTGCAGATAGGAAAACGAGCCACAATTAGCAAATTGTGGTGGGATTAGTTCAGTTCATTCATGAAAAGAACTCTTTATTCATAAAAAGGTCCAGGTAGGGCAGTGCTGAAAGCCTGAGAAATCTGTTCCACATGGAATGGGTGCAGTTAAAAACCATCAGTGCCCCCATTGCTGAGAGCCCACCAAATTGCCTGAGTCTTAATTTCCAGGGACAGCTCTGGGTGTGCATGAATTACTGCTGCTGATCACTGAGCCTGAATTGTTTCATTACCATGGTCAGTGTGGACTTATGGGATTTGCTGTGTTAAAGGACTTGAATTTCTGCATGGGAATTCTCTGATAGAAATCCATCAGCCTTGTCCACAGAGAGATCCCCCAGGAACATTTGTTTGGATTTAGAATAGTTTATATTTTATATTTATAATCAGGAGGGCAAGCAGGGGACTTAAAAACTTTCCAGATTGAAAAATAATTCTTATGGTGCTGGAGATGGTTCCTTTGTTGTTAGAGCCCTGGGATCTTATTTGGCCCTATGTGAACATGATTGCAGAGATGCTATTGGAAAACAAGCTGTTAAATTAGGGGAATGGCAAGTGCAGAAGGATTAAAGAGATGGGTAAGGGCTTTGTCTGATTTTTAGGTGACCTGCTGGCTGTGTAGCAGAATATGCAGGACAGAAGGATGAAAATGTCCTGTTTTGTGGGAAAGCAGACGAGGGATGGAACATTCCATGTTGTTACAACAGAACAGAAGCTGTCAGTGTGCCCAGTGGAGAAGTTTTCATCGAGGAACAGAGAGTGCTGTATGGATACAAGTGGAAATAAAGGAACTGAGAGTAGTTAGATGGATGCTGCACCAAAGAAGGGTGCAGCACTGCAACTTCCCCATCTCCTCTGGGGAGACTGCTCATGCCACCTGAAATGCCAAAGATGAGCCAGTAACTTGTGTGAGGGGTTCTGCAGTGCCACAATGTACAGCCAGGGAGCAAACCTCTTACAGCACTGGGATCTTTCCTGCTGGGAACCCAGGGGAGAGCAAGGTTTGTCACATGTCACAGACTGAGCCTTCTGGCCATGTGGAAAATGCTTTTACTCAAACCAGCACCTTCCATCTCCAGTACAGGGAGCTGTGGCAGCACAGGACTTGGTGACATACTCAGAGGAGACTTCATCTGCTTTATGAGCTGCATAAAAATATGATTAAATGNTTTTTTTTTTTTTAAATCTTGTGCTTTAGTTGTTCTCTTTACTTTCCAAGTTTTCAGGAGTACTTTTACTTCTTTTCCTTGCACACAGGAATTAGATTTTGATAGAGCCCAGGAGTGTGGTCCATGAAGCTGTACATAAGCTATGACATAAAAAATTCAGCAGAAGAAGGTGATGGCATGTGTTCTTTTCTTTTTATATTTTGTCCCTACCAGCTCAGAGAAGTATCCTCACAATTCCTAATCATGCAGGGGGGGAAAGAATGCTTTATGATTAGATTTCCTTAATCCTGGCTTAATTCACACAATCTGAGAATTCCTCTGAAACCATTAGATTTGCATTACCAAATATGTGCAGTTAAACTGTTTTACAGCTATTTAAATGTGAGGCTTTAGAAAACCTTTAATATCAGTTTCTGGAAATGTTTTGATATTTTTCTGCTTTGATTATGAAAGAAATAATCAGTGTAATATTAATTACTTAATTAATGTAAACTGCTTCATGTATCAAATCAATGATGGAATCATCCAGTGGAAATAAGGTCTGGTAGATGAATCTTGATTAAAACATTTATGGATCAGAACAGTTTCAGAGACTGTAATGCAGTGGGACAAACCTTGTCTTTATTTTTATAGCTATTTTTTAATTGAAAATCCTACCTGAATTGTAATTCAGAGACTTACTTTTTAAATTTATTAAAATTTTTAACTTTTTAATTTATTAAATCCTATATTTGTTATGAAAAATATGCTTCTTTTACATGTCTGTGGAAAGTACTGGGTTAATTCTAGATGAGCCTTTAGTGAGGATGGAGAAATGAGGGCTCTGGGGGCTGCTCTGCAGTTTAGCTTGGCTGTTGCTCAGCAGTTCCTGCTGAAGGAACCAAACTGGGCATTCCTGCTGGAACAGGTCCAGGAATGATCCTTCTTCAGCAGGGGAGGAGGGGGCAGAGCCCTGGCCCAGGCAGGCCAGTGTCCATCCCCTCTGCCTGAGCACACACAGAAATGCAGTCAGCTGAGGGCACTGCTCCCTGCCTGCCTTTGCAGGAGAGAGGGAATAAAAACCTCTCTGGTCCCTGGCCTGTTAAACAGAAATGTGCAGAGTTCAGGAAAAAGAGGCTGGAATTTCCTTCCC
The DNA here is from genome assembly GCA_013397555.1 of Urocynchramus pylzowi. Taxonomy (NCBI): domain Eukaryota; kingdom Metazoa; phylum Chordata; class Aves; order Passeriformes; family Fringillidae; genus Urocynchramus; species Urocynchramus pylzowi. The sequence goes on along the minus strand of VZRH01003234.1, from coordinate 41,722 downwards.
AGCCCAGCAAGTAATTGGTACCTTGTCACACAAGGACTGGGATTGCCTGCAACTGCCTGGAACCCACTGGAGCACTGGCTGGTGCTTTCCTTCCTTAAATGTCTGCTGCTTTTGGAAGTGTTGCTGAGTGTTGCTAGTAATTGCCTGAAGACACAGAACACTGTGGAGAGCAAACACTCATTTAAATTTGCATTCTTTCTTGGAGTTCAGCTCTTGAAATGTCCCAGTCCTCTCCCAGCTGGTTCTTCCTGTGCCAGTCTCTTGCAGGTCTGCCCTAATCAATTTATTCTCCATCTCTGTTATCTTTTCTGTTCTGACAACCATGTGCCCACAGCCTGATGTGGCATAAGTGAAGTGGAAAAAAGCTCAGGCAGGCATGGAAAATCAAATTCTGTTCCTGACATGTGGACAGGAGTGAGCTCAGTGATCACCATGAGCAGCCACAATTGATAGCTTCTGTTCTCTACTGACACAAACAAACGTGCCCTTGGCTCAGGCCCAGAGCTCTCAGCCAGGGCTCCTCACCTTGTGGTGATCACTGGGTTTGGGTGTCTTGTTGTACGTGTGGGAAGGGTTGATGCTGCTTTTCCCTTTGCTTAGAAATGAATTTCCTGCAGCTGCCATTGTGGGAAATCTCCTGGTGTCTCTTCCAGGTGGGCTTTTAGAGCTTCCATTTGGGTCTTCCCCCTGCCCCCTTTGCCCCTTGTTGTGGTGTTAGATCTGTGGAATGTTTCTCTCTCTGTGGTGACTCAGGGACACCAGCAGAGCTGTGGCAGTTCCACATCTCAGCTGCTTTGGCAGTGGTTCCTGCAGAGATCCAGGTGAGTCCCTTGGGGCAGGTGAGCATTTTTCCACCCTCATTTGGGGCAGTGCTGCAGAGCTGCTTGGCTCCTCTGAGGTGAGGCTGGCACAGAGCCCTCAGACCTGTCACAGCTCCTGCACCAAGTGGGAGGTGCTGCAGCAGCAGTGTCACTGCAGGCCAGTTCCTGCCCTTTCTGGCTGGAACTGAGCTGGGACTGTCAGCATCCTCTTCATCCCACTGTCCCTGGGGAGCTGCACAACACATGGTGCAGTGGGGGATGAACACACAAACAAGTGCCCGTGCTGGCAGCAGGTCAGAGGTGAGTAGATCCCATGCACTCAGTGGAGCTGCACTGGTTTTCCTTCTTCTGTAAGAAATGTAAAATGCCAGGAAACTTGCTTTTCACCAGTGGCAAAATATTTTTAGCAGCTTTATGTTCTTTTTGAAAATGAAGAATGCTTAGTGGCATTAGTTAAACGTGGTGCTAAAGGGGAGCTTGCAGTTACTTGAGCACTGTCAGGTGAGGTGATGAGGTCTGGCTGGAGGTGGCAGAAACACAGGTGGAGCTGGGTACAGCTTTGGAGGATAATGCAGAATTTAATGTGGAAGGGCAAGGGCAGAGTAAATAAGAGTCACCTACTTCCAGTAACAAGATATCCAGCTAGAAGCAAAGCTGACGGCAGAGAAAAGAAAATATATGTCAGTACATTTCCAAAGTTTTCAGAGCTTCTTCATTTTGTGAATATCCATTGTGCTTGCCATGTTCAGCAGAGAAAAGTCTGGAAAACCAAGTGCACTGTCCCCTGAGTGACAGTGCTGCTAAGCCCCAGTGGCAGCCTGGATTGTGCCAGTGAGAAGGGAAGGGTGCAGCACTGCAACTTCCCCATCTCCTCTGGGGAGACTGCTCATGCCACCTGAAATGCCAGAGATGAGCCAGTAACTTGTGTGAGGGGTTCTGCAGTGCCACAATGTACAGCCAGGGAGCAAACCTCTTACAGCACTGGGATCTTTCCTGCTGGGAACCCAGGGGAGAGCAAGGTTTGTCACATGTCACAGACTGAGCCTTCTGGCCACGTGGAAAATGCTTTTACTCAAACCAGCACCTTCCATCTCCAGTACAGGGAGCTGTGGCAGCACAGGACTTGGTGACATACTCAGAGGAGACTTCATCTGCTTTATGAGCTGCATAAAAATATGATTAAATGTGCTGTCCACTAAATGGGAGCAGCATTGGGATTCCAGCCAAAGAGTAATAGGATTAATCTCAGGAACATAAAATGTGCTATTTTAGTGAGATGTGAATCCTCCCTCTCAAACAACTGCAACAGGTGTGCAGCTTTTGCTTGTTTCCATCCTATCTGCTTAGGCTCCTCTGGCAAACATTTGATTTATTCCTACATATCTAAAATAAATTAGTATATCTATTTCTGCAAATCAGTTGGCATGGCATGCTTTCCAGGGAACTGCTTTAGCAGGCTTATCACTGACTTCAGCATTTTGTCAGGATTCTTGACTTCCATAAGCAAAAAGAGCAAGGGGGAAACTGGGAAATACAAAAACTGCAGCAGGGAGGTAGAAAGCTCTGAGATAAAATGGAACTTAATTTCCTATTAAATGTGACAGGTATTTAATTATTAATTGCCATCTGTTGTTATTTCAATCTTGGGTGCCCATGGAACATGATGAATGAGAGCATGAATGATAAAAGGGTTTGTGAGAGAAATTAGATGGAGGTGATGTCTTGCTTCATTTTTCCACAAAATATGGGGGAAGTCCATGAATTCAAGGAAGACTTTGACCCACTGAGGGAATGGGAATGAGCTTGGAGAATTCAGAAAAATCCAAAGACTTGGTGTAAAAAGCTACTTCATAACTGGGATGACAAAGCTAAAAAGACCAATGCCTTGCAGAATCCCATTTCTTACAACATTCCAGTTTTAATAAATAGATTTTTTTTACTATAAAGCAACAGTGCTGCTAATCTAGTCATTACTGGAGTTAAATTAATTAAGATACAATTAACAGTGTTATTTTCTGTAGTGATATATTGCCTGAAGTAGTTTGGTTTTGTCTTTATTACAAGTCTGTCCCTTTTTAGGGAAAAATTGTTCTCCTTTTTTTGTTTTTCCTAAAATTGTGAGTTGATCACAGGTAGTATTGATAATATTTAATGATACTGTCAAGTGCTGCTGCTTCACTTGGAAAGGAGACCTGAAGTAATTGATTTTAATGAGTACTATGAAGTTTTGTGTGTGTTTAGCTATATCCAGGTTATCCCTAAATATGTCAAAATTTCATTTAAACAAGGAATTATAAATGAGGGGGTGTATTCTTTTGCTATTCAGTAAATTCCTTGCAAAGAAACAAATATGTGTATGCCAAGTTGGGCAGCAAAAGCATTACCAGGAAGTGGTTCTAGGCCAGCTTTTTCTTCTTCATTTCAAATCAGATCCATTGGGTCTGTCTTGCTGGAATCCCTTCCTCAAACAGGGCGTGTGCTTACACTTCCTAAGCTTGGGACAGAAATTCCCTTGTTTATGTAAGATTTATTGAACTATTCTACATTAAAAATGGGATTTCAGCCCAGCTCAGGACAGCAAAGTAGAGAAAGCAAAGCTGATGGTTTGCATTCACAGGTGACTTGCTCTGAGTGTCCACACTCTGCTCTCCTCCGTGCCAAGAGGGAAGAGTCGATGTTCCTGCTCAGTTCAGAGCCACGGGAGCCCCCTGAGCCGAGCCCAGCCCTGGAGCAGAGCTGCTGCACTGCTGCCTGCAGAGCTGCAGGGACGGACTGCAGGGGCAGAGCTGCTGCACTGCTGCCTGCAGAGCTGCAGGGACGGACTGCAGGAGCGGAGCTGCTGCACTGCTGCCCGCAGAGCTGCAGGGACGGACTGCAGGAGCAGAGCTGCTGCACTGCTGCCTGCAGAGCTGCAGGGACGGACTGCAGGAGCAGAGCTGCTGCACTGCTGCCTGCAGAGCTGCAGGGACGGACTGCAGGGGCAGAGCTGCTGCAGTGCTGCCTGCAGAGCTGCAGGGACGGACTGCAGGAGCAGACAGCCATGTAGCCACTGGATCCATTTTTGCAATGATACTCAATAAGTCATTAACAAGATTAATGAGCTCTAATAAGAAATGCAGGCTCCTATGCCACATTGTACTCAGCTCGCTGTAGCTTAAAATTGCATGTCATGATTTTATTAGACATATTACTTAATTTTTCTCAAACTGGCCATTTTATTTAGGTTAAAACTTATTAAACAGATTTTTTTCCCCCATGGAGAAATAGGGTTTCTTTTTTAAAGAAATGGTTTTGTATAGTGAAGTGCCTTGATAAGGCCAATGGGTTTGTGATCAGTGGGCTCAAGGCTGCTTTGCTGCAGCAGCACGAGGCTCAGATGAGCTCTGCCATGGATGGTGCAGAACTGCCCTGCCTTGGGAAAGTGCTGGGAGTGTGAGGGGTGTTACATCCCAGCCATCCTTCCTGGGGAAGATGATTTCTTCTGGGGACTCATCCCCTGGGGGAGCCCTGGAAAAGCTCTGTTCAGTGCTCCTGCTGAGGAGCAGGGAGCGGCTGTCACGGGACACACAGAAACAGAGCCCAGTCAGCTCCAGCACAGGGGCCCAGCTCCCAGGGAAGGCAAACCCCTGGGAGGAGCCCCTCAGCACAGCTTGTCTGGGTCACAGGGTGTCCCTGTGCCACAGGGAGAGGCACATTTCCTGCTCTTGGGAGCACGGGTGAGATTTCTGAATTAATGAATGGGAAGTGGCTCCAGAGAAGTCCAGCCCAGAATTCACAAACAGGGTGTTCTTTGCCAGTGACCCAGAGTGAAAGAGGCTTAATAACCATGTTCTTGCATCTGTGTCATCTCTGACCTTCTCACTTCTCATCTAATCCATTTCTGTGAGTGTTTTGTCTGGTCTAAATAATTCCAGCTTTGTGCAGCATCTGAGAAGCTGCTGGTCTTCCATATCCTGCTGCTTAGTGCTCTTCCACAGGGAATTTCTCTTCTGGATTTATTGTAGTGCTGCTCCTTTCTCATACCTTTGTAGTCTGCTTTCTCTGAAGACTTGTCATTCTTCTAAAATAAACCCTAGGGAAATTAAAGAAGTCCAGGTAGGAGCAAGAAAAGTTTAGTGGATATAGTGGCCAGTCTTTCAAAAGGTGTTTTCCAGTCAGTCAGTGTGCTGGGAGTTTGTGATGCAGCCTTTTGTGCTCCACTGTGATTCTCTGAGCAAACTTGATGGAGAGAATGTGGCCTGTGTCAAAACCCAGTTGATTACCATTTATTGTTCCTTCTGTGCAAGTTTTACTTAAAAACTACCTCGAGTCTTTCACACAGCTGTTTTCTGGAGACCAGATCCAAGACAGGGTACTTCTGTCATTTAATTTAAAGGACATACAGGCTATTGCACCATGCAGGAGCAGTGCTTGTTGTTGATTCACAGAAGTCCTAGTTCCTGGATTGATTGGTTTAATAACCTTTGTTAATAAAGCAAACTGAATGCATCTTATTCCTCTGGGCTCGGGGGTAGAGAATAGGAAGTTTCAGTCTCTTCATAACTCGTTAGCTTTGGCTTCACAGAGCATGCTAGAGTGCTGTGCTCTGCAGTTATTGCCTTATGCACACACCTCTTGTTTGCAAAGACACCTCTGTTGTATTTGAAAATGCATATATTTACAGGATAGAAGTGAGCTTACAAACTCAGCTCTCAAGCTGGATAGTTATTAGAATGATCCATTTGGAGCACTTCTTTTGCACTTCCAGTGTTTCGTCTAAGGGATTTGTGGTCCTGAGGCAGTACTTCAGGAAAGCAATCTCACCAGGAGAAGATGATGAATAGCACACTTCAGCAAGGTCCCCAGTTATGAGTTTGTTTCTTAGAAAAATCTCACCCAAAGAAAAAAATCATTTCCAACATGTACTTAGATTTTTCATCCTATTCCATTCAACTGTTTTCCCTTCTGAGGGGAAAGAGAGGCTTGCTGCAATGATTTAAATATTGTGATAAGCCATCTGGGAAGCTGCTGACTTGTACCAAGTTTTAATTTACTGTGTTCTTCTCTGAAAACATCTAGAAAAGCTTTTCTTTTATGGATTCTGGGAAGGCCTTTAAGAGGTGATGAATGTGGGCAGTGACCTTCAAACTAGAACTGGCTTGGGATCTTAAACCTTGTTCATTTTCTGCAGAGCATATGCTTCAAATGTGATGAGAAAAATCCAAATGAGAAAATCTCCTGTCTGCCTGAAGTCTGGACATGACAGTGACGTGTATTTCACCTTACTGAGAAACTCCAAATCCAGTTTCTCACTTAGGAACCTAAAAAGCATTAGACAGCATTTGTTAAGTGTGAAGGGATGGCTGTTTCTGTTTCTGGGGTTCACACTTGTACATATTTGTATGTAGTGCATATACACTGTGTAGTACACACTTGTGTTATATAGTGCTCACACACTGTGTAGCACATACTTGTGTTATATAGTGCTCACACACTGTGTAGCACATACTTGTATTATATAGTGCTCACACACTGTGTAGCACATACTTGTATTATATAGTGCTCACACACTGTGTAGCACATACTTGTATTATATAGTGCTCACACACTGTGTAGCACATACTTGTATTATATAGTGCTCACACACTGTGTAGCACATACTTGTATTATATAGTGCTCACACACTGTGTAGCACATACTTGTATTATATAGTGCTCACACACTGTGTAGCACATACTTGTATTATATAGTGCTCACACACTGTGTAGCACATACTTGTATTATATAGTGCTCACACACTGTGTAGCACATACTTGTATTATATAGTGCTCACACACTGTGTAGCACATACTTGTATTATATAGTGCTCACACACTGTGTAGCACATACTTGTATTATATAGTGCTCACACACTGTGTAGCACATACTTGTATTATATAGTGCTCACACACTGTGTAGCACATACTTGTATTATATAGTGCTCACACACTGTGTAGCACATACTTGTATTATATAGTGCTCACACACTGTGTAGCACATACTTGTATTATATAGTGCTCACACACTGTGTAGCACATACTTGTATTATATAGTGCTCACACACTGTGTAGCACATACTTGTATGCAGTGCTCACACACTGTGTAGTACATACTTGTATGCAGTGCTCACACACTGTGTAGCACATACTTGTATTATATAGTGCTCACACACTGTGTAGCACATACTTGTGTTATATAGTGCTCACACACTGTGTAGCACATACTTGTATTATATAGTGCTCACACACTGTGTAGCACATACTTGTATTATATAGTGCTCATACCTCTTGTGTACCAGAGGATCCAGGGAGGCAGAAGAAAATCCTATGAAATTCGTGAATGAATGTGCTCCTTTATAACTTTTCTATGCAAAATTCTATTAAATTCTATTAAATTTTCTAATTACAAGATTCAGGGTGTGTTTGATTACTTGAAGTTGTACTGAGCAGCAATGCAGGTAACATGTAGACAAGGTAACACAGTTGTGGTTGAGCCCACGTATTTAGGAAGAAAAGGTTGAGGTTCTGTTGTTTATGGACAAAATTGTTCTCCACTGGTGCTAAGGTTTGGGAACAGAAATCATTTAGACCCTTCTGTCATTTAGAGAAAGAGAATTCAGGTTTAACTTTCTTGGTATCCTCTGGAAAGCCTTTGGAGAATTCAGATACTAATGAAAATGTGAGAATTGCAAATGCAGAAAGAAAGAAGTAAACAGAAAGGGGCAAAGCAAAATAAATTCTCAGGTTGAAAAGCCTATGTACTGAAAAATTCTAGTCTAAAAAAAAATCCTATATATCCTTGTTCTTTTTCATTTGCACTGTGCAAAAAGCTGAGTACAGAGGGGCACATGGGAACGGCAGGGTAATGCCACCAGCCTTGGAAGGATGGCTGTTTCCTTGTAATTTATTTACCAAAAAGGTCAGCTCCAGACACAACATCTGTTTTCACCGAGATCCCTCGTTCACCACATAGTTCTGTACGCTGCTGAAATGTTCAGGGGGAAAATATGAGATTAATTAGCTGTTTCAGTGGACTTGCAGAAATATTCTGAAACACTGTTGCCATTATGGGCACATAGCATTGTTCTGGATGAGATTCAGGAAGAAGCTTGGGAAGAGAAATCATGAGGTGAGAAAATAGCTCTCTGAAAGGAGAGCCATGGTGGGACAGGATGTATATATCCTACAGTTATTGAGTTGGAGAATAAATCCTTCAGGAAGAGAGGGATACAAAGTGAGTTTACAGCCTGAAATGGGTTAGTTAATATTTATAATGTGCATCCATCCTTCTTTGTTTCTTGGCTGTGCACTGGGTCTTGGCTGGAGTTGTGTCAAGTACAAATAATGATATTAAACAAAGTGATTAATGTCTGTTTAGACAATTGGAAGGTTATTTCCAGCTTTTACAGTGCTGCTTTTTGTGCAGCACACGAGCACAGCATAGGAGGTACTTGGCCAACAGCACAGAGGGGTGTTTTATTGATCTCCTCCTGTTCCACTTCACTAAATCTGCCAATTTTCAGCCAGGCACAGCACCAGGATAATCAATTCAGCATCCACTGCAGCTGTCTGGACAAGCTAGGTCTGGTGAAATCAAAGAAATTCTGAAAGTTAGGATGAAGGGAAGAAGGGGGGAAAATCCCCACTTCTGAGGTAGTGGGGTTAAAGGGATTTAAAGCTAATGGAGGCCTAAAAACAGGAGCTGTCATTTAAAATGGCAAATGTGAATTGTACTCTGAAATGAAACCCTGGATTTTGATGAGAATTGTATGTTCTAAGCCATATATATATATATATATATCTCCTTGAAAGTGCTCATTAAACCAACAGATTTTATGCAATGCAAAAATCAAGAGAGAATTACCTGAGTAGAATGGTGAGAAATAAAGGCAGTTTGTCTGTATACATTTTCAACACTTCTATCTACTGGAAAAAATGATTTCTGTATAAAAATGTCACTTCTTGGTAAATATTGAAAAAACATTAATGCCTGAGCTGGCTGGAAACACAAAAAAACCTGTGATTAGTATCTGATTAATTATTAAATAAGAACTTTAGTGATACATTTTCCCTGTAGACATAGCCATAGTTGGTATAACACATATTAAGATAGTTTGTATAACACATATTAAGATAATTCAGAAAAGCATGTCTATGTACAAGAAATATACATATTCTCCAAATGGATTCAATTAAACCCATATCAGCAGTCAGTGCCTCAAAAATTAGGAAATAGTTGATATTAGCAGTTTGAGGGCTTACTTAATTTATCCCCACTTGGATTTTGGCACTATTCATTTATTCTGTAGAAAATATCCTCAGTGTACAGTAATTTTACAGTAGGTTGCAATGCACAAGAGGAAATGAAACCAATTAAGTGAGGAACAGAATGAAACAAAAGCAATGAGGAATGCTTTTCTCAGGAAGTGGCCTCCTTCTGGTACCTCATGATCAGCTCCTAGATCTTGTATTTATATTTTTCTTAACAATCCTGTGAAAAGGCAAAGGGAATACTAATTAAATTATTAATTAAATCCATTGTTCATGCTGTATTGTGAAGCACTAAGATAACACTGTGAAGAGAAATAAATCCATTAAATGGGACTCAGTAAAATGAACAATGGTGAAAGGAAATGCATTCTAATCCAGGATTTCCCTTATTATCATCACATCATGGAAGCCACTTATGTAAATGTGCCTCGTGTATCTGATTAGCTGCCAACAGAACAGTCCCTGGGAAGCATTTTTACCCCCTCTTTACAGAAGGTGTGCCAGAGACATGGAGATACAAAGGTATCAGCCTTTCTTGGAATACTGGAGGAGGAATTTCTTCAATAGCCTGCATGTTTTGATAAGAATAAGCCAAATTTACTCTAAAACTTCTGTTCTGATAAAGCCTCTCAGAATAATGTAGGATATTCAACACCCAACTCAATACTCCCAAGATTAAAACATTCCACTCCTGTAAATGGGATAAAAATAGAAATTAGAAATTCAAGATCTTACCCATGTCAATGAGGAGTAGAACTTTGACATGGATGGTCTGTGCAGACACAGATTTACTTTCATGACTGTCAGGACACTTACATTTAGGGAAAGACAGGACAAACTTGTCCTTGTTGGTTGAGGCTGATTTGTTTTGCCTTTTTTTTTGTTTTCAAAAGGTGCTGCTGCTCTGTGCTGGCTCCCAGTGGCCCATTCCTCATGGCTGCTAATATCCATGGCTACAGGATGTGGCTTGTGGCCACGTTTGTGTGCTGTCTCCACCCTCTGTGGCTTTGGGCTTGAGGATTACAAGTCGATGGCAGCCTCTGTCAGGAGCACTGCAAATCCCTTTGCTTTCATGGGACTCTTGCCCAGTTTGAGAGAGAACATTTGTCAGGCCCTTACACCACCTGCCTACCTTAACTGCATTTTTTATCAACTGCACAGTTCAGAGGTTGTAATGGTTTCCAGGTGGGTGCAGATTTTTTTGATATGTGTAATCTGCAGTTTTTTAATGTTGTTTAAATACTCAATTTACTATTTAGTTAATAATGCTAAATGCTTAGATAAAGGTGCTGGTGTAGTATAATTAGCACAGCTGTTTGTGGCTCTGTTTCAGATACCAGTAGTGTTTATTTCATGACAAAGATAAGACAAAATGGAGCTGGGATTAGCTTGGGAATTCCAACCAAAGGAACTGCCTCAACAGCAGTTTCTTGTCAGAAGTTAGGCAGGAAGGAGGAATTCCTAAATAAACAAAGCAGCCCATTGCAGCATCCAGAGGNCAGATACCAGTAGTGTTTATTTCATGACAAAGATAAGACAAAATGGAGCTGGGATTAGCTTGGGAATTCCAACCAAAGGAACTGCCTCAACAGCAGTTTCTTGTCAGAAGTTAGGCAGGAAGGAGGAATTCCTAAATAAACGAAGCAGCCCATTGCAGCGTCCAAAGGTGCCTCTTACTTCCTAGGAACAAGAGGCCTTCATGTACTTGGTTGTTTGGTTGGTTTTTCTCCCTTTTTTTTTGGTCTGGGAAAAGCAGACTTAGTTTGTGATTGGAGCCCCTAGCTCAAGCTTTGAAGCTTTACAGATGAGACTTGTCTGTCTGCAATAGTGTGCAGATAAAAGGCACCTTTTAGCAGCCCTGTAATTAGTCTCCAATAATCTCAGTCTCCAATAATTAGTACCTGAGCTTCATGAACACCCCATTTTATCCCTGCTTCTGTCACCATCATGAGCTGCTCTGGGTGTAGGCCACAAAATGAACTGATAACATCAACTGAATGGGATGAAAGTCAGGGCCCCATAAAGCTCATCAGTGAGCAGGAATCAATAGGAAGGAAATAGTAACATTTCAGCTGGTTTTTGCTCTGATAAATAAATTGATTTCTCTGGGCTCTCCTGGGAGGAAGCACAGCACTGGAGTGGAAACCTGGATCTCTGCTTTTCACCTTACTCTGCTAGAACGCTGTCACCACACCAGTGGCTTCCATTTGACTGGAGCTTTATCCATAAACACAGCCCTGGTGGTTTTATATCCTCACATCTAGTTTCAGTTATGTTCATCATTTACAGGCATATAACTATATCCTATGCACAATAAATAAATAGAAATATTTATAGGTGACAGTTTGGGGATTAGAATAGCTCTACTTTTTAATCTGTATTTCACATTTGTCCAGGTTCCTGGGATTTTTCACCATTCCAGTCAGTGCAACAAGGCATTTTGTCTTTGAGAAAAGAGGCAATTGTTTCTGTTTGGGAAAGCTCCCAAAGGAGCACATCCTCTGGCCCCCAAGGCCAGGCTGATCACCACTGTCAGTGCTCCATGGGCTCAGGCACATCCTGGTACCAGGTGTAAGGCTGGACCCTTCTGTGGGCACCATTCCTGTGGATTGCCCCTCTGCTGCCCCACCGGAGATGCAGGTGCCCCTCTGCTGCATCTGAGCAGCCACCTTGTTGGTGAGCACACTGAGCAAGGCTGGTCCTGCTGTGACCCCCCAGCAGCAGCCTGGGATTAAAACCATTCTCCAGCAGCACCGGGTGTGCCTGAGGACCCAGCGGTCCTGGGACCTTTCCTGGGCACTGGGAAAAGAAAAAACTTGTTTGCCATGGTGAAGCAACAGACCAAAGAGCCTGCATTTTGTCAGGGCTTATTTTCTTCCTCCATCTGCCCTTCCCTTTTCTGCCTACCTGTTTTGGGTTTTTTCATTTTGAATTAAAGTTCTGATTGTTACGGAGTTTTCTGAAAGGCTCTGGAGAAAACATATGTGTTGATTAAAGTTAAGGAAACTTTTGAAAATAAAAGTTTTGAAAGTAGAAGTGGGTTTTCAGTCAGTGTTTAAAGAAATACAGAGGGGAAAAAAAAAGACAATAAAACAATCCTGAAATAGAAAGACATTGTTTTAAGGGCAATTTTGTTTTCTTTAAGAAAATTCTTCAGACTTAGTGATTACTTTTGAAACCAAGAAAAAAAATTTTTCTGTTTAGAATAATTGTATAAAAAGGTGGTTGAATATACATGTAAATTACTGTTACATATTAATCTTAAGACATGAAGACTTTTAAAATTCATTTCTTGAAATAGCCTGTCCTTTTTTTTCAGGGCCTGACCTAAACTTCATTACAGTCAAAGGTGGAACTCCAGCAGTTGATAAAATATGCTAATCTACTATCTTCAGTTAAAATGAGTATTGAAAAGAAGATTTCAGACAGCAAAAAAAAGCAAATTTCAGCTAAGAAGAAATTCTGGAACTTGGTGGTTCAGAAACGCCTGCATACCAGCACTTTGTTATTGCTGGCAACATTGGCACAGCTCAGGGGTGTGAGCCCCTTTGTAAATGCATGTTCCCTTCACAGTGGATTCTGAAAGGCTGTCAGAAAAACCCACCCTTGTAGCAGCATTTACATCTATACTCAGCCTTCAGTGTTGCTGAAATCTCTGTGGGACTTAAACCTGTCCTTAAATGCTGCCCTTGGAGACATTTTCCTGAGGAACTAATTTTCTGAAACACGGCCTCTAAATGCATGGAAAACCAGCAAAGAGTCTTTGTCTTCCCATTTCCTGAACTTCAGCTCAATTATAAAAACACTGATTTTTAAAAGTTCTTCCAAAGGAGCTCTTTTCTTGTCACCGTGTGTCACTCTGTCAGTCACATTTCAAGCCATAGATTTGAAAACCGACCTGCAGAAGCAGCTGCCTTTGTCATAAATTTAACTTGACAGCTTTTCTGTGGGACTTTCAATTAGGATTTTTTTTTTTTAAGGAATGAAAAAAAAGAACACTGAAAGTGTCAGTCCAAACACAGTGAGCAAATGCTGGTGTATGGGAGGCCTACACATACTGCCTTCTACTTCAGACTCCAGGATGATCGGGAACATAAAATGCCAAGTTTTGGAGAAAAAGAACTTTTAAAAACTTGCTCCAGGGACCTGGAAAGAGCCGGTTCTGCTGTCTGAGGGGCCGGGTGCCTCTGAGGCCTGATGGGGTCGCTGAGGGCTCGGCCCAGCAGGCAGAGGTGGCTCTGTGACACTGCTCAGAATCTCGTGTTCTCCACTCAGAACTTGGCAGTCTCCATGGAGGAAGTTCAAAAACCCCAGCATGTTTTAGTGCTGTTGCTGGAAGCTTGGATTCGGAGGCGGTGGCCGCTGGTGTGGCTGGAAAGAGCCGAGCCCTGGGGCCGGGTCGGAGCCGCCTCAGGCCGGAGGGCAAAAGCCCCTCCCGGTGCCGGTGTGGCAATGGGCTCGGGGAATGGCGGGAGCTGCCGTCCCTGGCAGCTCCGCTCCCGGGCTGCCTCCCGGGAACCTCATTGCTGCGGGGTGGGGAATGGCGGGATCCTGTGAAAACCCCGGCTGCGTTCAAACCGCAATGAGCCCGCCCGGGCCTGCCTCGGGATCGCCGCCATGACCGCCATTGCCTGGGAATGCTGGTCCGCTGCGGTCAATGTCACAGCCCCGCTCCCGAGCGGAAATTTCCTCGTGAAGCGTGGAGAAAATAAATGTATAATTGAGTTTACAGCTTGAAAAGTGGTAAAACTACCCTTGAAGAAGTCATTAAATGTGAATGGACTCAATGATTTCTGCCTGAATCGTCAGCAAGCTTTAAAGACCCACACTGTGTGTGTGAGGGGGAAGGCAGGAGTCCCGGCCGAGGAGTGTTCCTGAAATCCCACTGACTTTGTAGTTTTGTTATTTTATTTGTATTTGTCACTGAAACGTGACTGGACAGCTGATAAAAATGCTTTGGATAGACACAAGGGGTGAAGGTGCAAAGGACCAGTGCTGTCCCACACCAGCGCTCCTCATCCGCCGCCTCTGACTCCACTGAAGCCGTGACTGCGGCACCATGGCCGGGTATGTGCTGCGTTTTTTAAAGATACTTTGTTTTTATAGCTGTTAATTACCGATGGGCAACAACTGAGACAGGCAGCAACTGTAAATATGCACAAACTTCAAAAGTTTGTTGGAATTTTTCTGGTCTGTAATAATTCTGATGTTTTTGTGTGATCTGTATGATAACTGTTTTGCAGTATTTTAAAGCTTTTATGAAAGCGTTTCAGTATTATGTCTCCATTCGGTGTGGGAGGGTTTGAGGGGGGCTGAAGCTGATGGTAACTTGCACCCATCAGGTCCTCTCAGCAACTCTTCCTCTGAGTGCCAGGTTTTTTTCTAATTCATGGAACGTGAACTTTAGGTAGCTAAAAAATGTCTCAGGCTTTAATTGCCAAATTGTCTCCCATCCCTAAATACTCCAACAAAATTGTATTAAGCTACAATTTAAACAAGGCTGACTAAGAAATAACATTCCCCTTTCAAAAATATCAAGAGATCTTTTTTCTTCCCCTAGAATTGATGTTAATCTTTAAACCAGCTGTTTCCATATAATATTTGTACTTTGAGGAAGGAAGATTTTAAATTGAGCTTTATTGTGTAAATTCTTGCCCTGCCCTTAGTATGTCACTGCTTTGCAAACAGTGGTCCCTGCTGAGAGCCAGTGGCTGGGAGCCACCATCTCTGGTGGCCAGGCTGAGAGTCACAGGCTGGAAAAACAGGTCATTCCCTTATGGAAATGACTGGTGTTTAGGTGTTGTTCTGAGAACAGGATCAGAAGGTAGAAAAAAGGAGAGATCATTTTCCTCTGAAGAAACTATACTTGCAGAGTGAAATCTTACCCTTTGGGATTTAAGGTTGTATACAGTGGCTGTATATGGTGTGTTAGTATTAGTGCCAGCTAATAGTTGGCAAAAAGAGGTGAACACAGGTAAGCAGTTATATTTAAAATTAACTGGAAACCTGACAATGAACCCAAGTATCAAGGAGGAGTTTGGAAAGGAGGAAGGCACCTGATTCATCACTCTGCACATCTTTTAGGTAGGAAATGCAATGTTTTTGTGTCCTCAGGAACACCTTTGTGGGCTTTTTAATACAGTTGTAAGGAAAATAACCAACAAAAATTCATTTTTATTTTCTTTTGCTGCCGCATTTCTTGACTTTGTGTTACATATCTTTATAAAAGAGATATTTAGAGGTATTCAGCCGAGTGATGCTTTTCTGTTTGTCTGTAAGACTGTGAAAAATGTGAAGTAGCAGAGCTGGGATTTCCGAGTTTCAGAATTCCAGTTTCGCTTGTTGACAGGAGAACGTTGCGGCCTTTTCTCCGAAGGAGAGCGGAGGAGAAGCGGGGCGGTGGCCGCGGCGCTGCCAGCGGGGCCGGGCCC
>VZRH01003234.1:6292-26062 GCA_013397555.1 Urocynchramus pylzowi | reverse complement strand
TCCTTGTGGGAAAGCTTCCATCGGCTCTGCCCGTGCCACACGGGCGGGGGCTGCTTCTCCCAGGCAGCCCGGCCGTGCTTTTCCCTTGGGAGCGGCTCCAGCCCAGGCCAGGCGGGGCTGCCTCGGAAAGCTCCCCGGAGCCGCCCTGCGGCAAAGCTGATTCCAAAGCGTTCCCCGGTGCCGAGCCTCCCGCTGAGCCGGCTGTGCCCGGGGCAGCGGCAGGGAGCTGCGGGAGCCTCTGCCGCTGTCCCTGCGAGCGGCTTTGTCACCCGTCCCGGCAGCGCTGTCACCGCGCCCTGCGGCTCGGGCCTGCCCGGGAGATGCGGCAGGAGGGGAGAAGCGGGGTCTGGCGCTCACCGCCCGGGGCTTTGCCAGCCGCACTCCCGTGTGCTCGGGCCTCCCTCCCGCTGGCATGCGGGGCCGGGAGAGCACGGTCCCGCTGCTGCCAGCTGGCCATTTCGGGTTCCGTACCCAGCTGAAGGTTTCCTGCTGCTCCACACCTCGTCCTCAGCTGTGCCAGCCCTTCCTGCAGTCCCCCAGCCCTTCCTGCACCCGTGGCGCTGCGGTTCTGGCCTCTGCGCTGGCCGGCTGTGCTGTGCTGAGCTGTGCTGAGCTGAGCTGGGCTGAGCTGAGCTGGGGAACCCCCGCTACTGGAGTGTTCCAGCTCTTGGAGTGGGGTAGGCAGAGCTGGGTTGGAGCAGCTACTCGGCCATTATTGGACAGTTCTCAGCCCACATCCTTTTTGTCCTTGCTGGGCACGGGCTGGGGCAGCCTCTCCCCTCCTGGGTGAGACAGGAGCTGTGGAAGGTGAGGGGGCATTGAACATGGGAAGGGAATGAAGTGCTCCTGCCACATGGGAGACTTTCATACAGGCTGAGAGATAAATAGAAAACAAAACATAATTAAGTAGGTGCAGGCATTTGGAAGCATATCAGCATTTTCATGTTTGCTTAGACTCGTGCCTAATGAGTTTAGTTGCTGTAAACTTCTCTCGAGGGAATAAATTACTGAAAAACATCCCTTCTCAAATATTGTATTTAGTGAGGGAAACCAGCAAATCTCAAAAGAACTGCAATAACCCAGGAAAAAATTGGCATGTTCCCATGTAAAGGTTCCTGCCATTTTTTCCCCAGCAGGAAAGTGGTGTTCTGATGGGAGAAAGGGAGCAGAACTCCCGTGTAAGTTTCTGTGCTTGGGTGGGTACAGGAGCTGTTCCTTGGGCTGACAGCAGGGGCGGGACAAAGGAGAAGGGAGCTGTTTGTGGGAGAGCTGAGCTGCTCTTTCACTTCTGTGCATTGCACTTGGTGGCTGTGCCCGAGTCACACGAACAGATCCTTTTAAAGCTAAACAAACAAACCTGGGAGCTCTGAGCACCTGGGCTGGGAGCAGACGGTGGGCATCTGTTGGAGCCTTCAGTTGCATTTTCCCTGTGATTAGCTCTCTAATTGCTTGTCCAGAGCTGTTGCTGTTGCTAATCTATTTACACAAGTAATTAATTACAGGTTAAAAATAACCACACAGCCTTTTTAGGTTGTTTGTCCTTTTTCCTTCATTTGTGGAATGTCAGACTGTCACGCTGGTGAGCTGTTGCTGTGTTTATTTATGGACTGCATTATGACTCCATTCTGGATGTGTCCATGGAAGGACATAAGGTAGCTAATTATTTCTCAGGTTAAATAAGGAAATAAGGAATATCAATTGCAGCTACCTTCAGCATGGCAAGGCTCCATGCTGGCTGCCCATAATTTTTGTTCTGTTTTTTAAATTAAGAAATGGGGAGCCCACTGGTGTGGCACATGATGTTCAGCTTTCTGAAGGCTGAACTTGGAGAAGAAAGCAGGGCTCACAGTTTTGCAGGGCACTTGGCAGACTGCTGGGAGTGGGTGAAATGTTTGTATTCCCTGTGAACTGCTCTGCTGTGCTGCTGTGCCGGGGGCCCAGAGCAGAGCTTTGCAGGCCTTTGTGTGGTGCCGGTGCTGCCACAGCCTCGGTGGCACTGAGCCATGGGACAGGGGTCCCTGATGCCCAGGAGCCCTCCCTGCTGCTCCTGCAGCCAGGGCTGCTCGGGGCTGTGCCTGAGCTGCTGCTTTTTCTCCTCTCAGGTTGTCTCCTCTCGCCCATGTTTAAAGCTCTCTGTGCTTTCGTGTCTGCTCAGCTCCAGGATCCCTGTGGATGTGCCAGAGCGTGGCTGTCCCTCACTGCTCCTCCTCCCACGTCTCCTCCTCTTTCCTCTTTTGTCAGGGCACAAATCCCAGATTTCCCTCCCTTTGTCTGGGGTATCACCTAGGATATTGTCCAGGGTGTCGTCCTGGAGCCAGCACTTTTATCTCCAAATTTGAAAAGTGAACCTGCATGTCAGCAGACAAAAAGAAAAAGCAGGCTGTGAATCCAACAAAAGGAAATATGTGAGCAGGGAGATGGGTTTGGGCTGCAGGATCACTGGTGGGGAGCAGAATTAGATGGTTTGGGAAGGGCTGCAGAAATTGTGCAGCAGGCAATAGCAGATTCACCTTTGAGGAGGATGAATCTCCTTCAAACCCCCCTTGTTACCTGGCAGCTCCAGCTCTGCAGGAGGAGGCTTTGTGCTCTTTCTCAGGCTGTTTAAGGCTAGTTCAGAGTTGGCACTGGAGGCTCTGGCTGTCCACAGGTAGAGCCTGTTCATCCTTGCAGCCTGCCCAGCCTCAGCTGCAGTAACATCTGCAGGGCTTGGATGAACTCTGCCTTCAGAACAGAAGCAAAAGGAGAACCTTCAGGGAGTTAAAGAACTTGGGATGGATTTTGGTACTACTTAACTCACAGTGACACTGGCAAATAACATTTCATTAGGGAAAATGTAACTGGGCCTGACACACCAGAAAAGCTTCACCACCCTTGCAGTGATTTCTGTGGGCTTTGGATCAGGAATTAAAAGAGGAAACAACAGAAAAAGGTGGCTAAAAAAAGATACTGGCTGAAACAGCTTCCAGATAACTGGTGAGATGATAAGAGAGGTGCCAGACAGTAGCTTCAGTGGTGTGGGAAAGATGGAGAATGGATTATTGTGCCCAAATGCAGGCACCAGGGGTGATGCTCTGCAGTTCAGCAGTGGGCTCTGCCAGGAGATGATGGACTGTGGATCCCCCCTCAGGGATGTCCAGGAGATATGATGGTGTGGATCCCCCCTCAGGGATGTCCAGGAGATGATGGGCTATGGATCCCCTCAGGGATGGCCAGGAGATGATGGGCTATGGATCCCCCCTCAGGGATGGCCAGGAGATGATGGGCTATGGATCCCCCCTCAGGGATGGCCAGGAGATGATGGGCTATGGACACCCTCAGGGATGTCCAGGAGATGATGGGCTATGGATCCCCCCTCAGGGATGGCCAGGAGATGATGGGCTATGGATCCCCTCAGGGATGTCCAGGAGATGATGGGCTATGGATCCCCCCTCAGGGATGGCCAGGAGATGATGGGCTATGGATCCCCCCTCAGGGATGGCCAGGAGATGATGGGCTGTGGACACCCTCAGGGGCTGAGCCCACACAGAGCTGGTGGCCACCTGCTGACCCTGGTGGAGCCAGAAGAAATGAACCCAGACATCTCCTCTCAATACCAGGTGATGGCCAGTCTTAGGTGATACTAAAGAAGCATTTCCACTGCAGTGAGTGCCTGGGATTCCACAGGAATCCTACATTGCCTGAATACTCCACAGAAATTTCTTGATTACTTTAAGCTGTTTGCACAGTCAGAGGAAAATCCAAATGCAGGAAGTTGATTCTGTGCTGAGCTGTTTACATGAAGCCATTTGGTGATGACAGCTAGTGCCCATTCCTCAAGGTAAATCTCAGTGCATTCTTCATTTCTGCCATTTCCATGAGCCACTGCTGGGCTTCCAGTCTGAAGTGTGGCATGAGCTTTTCTTTCCATCAGATTTTCTTCTGGATGCAACTGCTTCCTTATGCCATTAACCACTGAGCTAAATGTATTCTTTTTTCTCTCTCCCTTCTTTTTTTTCTAGATTAATTAATGTGATCCACCTGGTTTACCAGAAATGACCTTTACAATATACACAAATCACCTCTTAAGCTTATTTCATGTGGCAGCTTAAGGCATGGTACAGTAGCACCTTGTGTTAAACTAGGGCTGGCACTTCTTAGTGTGTTAATCTGCTGGCACAACAGAACAAATCAGAGGGATTTGCTAAGGTGGAACCTTTACTTTCCTCCCATTTCCAGCTGTAGGGATTCAAAATGCTTTTGGCTGTGGCTGCTTTCATCCAGGCTCTCCAGGCCTCCTTAGTCCAGACTCTTGGGTGGGGGAGCCAGCTGAGGGGAGAGGGGAATTGACTGGGGCCATTGGAGGAAGTCTGTCAAACCTCAGTGCAGATTTTTGGGATTTTGCCAGGGAGGAGTCCCATCCTCACTCAAAGGCAGTGGTGTGGGGGCTGGCAGGGGGCACAGAGGCAGGGCAGGCCTGCAGGGCTGGTGTGTGCTGTGTGGGTGTTGAATTGCTGAGAAGCCTCAACTCTGGAACCCAGACTTGGGAAGACACATTTTGTGTGCCTAAAGCTCGTGACAGTGCCAAAAGTCTTGACATTCGTGAGAAAAGAAGCTCCAGCTTTAGGAAACTCCAGGGGTTTATGGAGTTGCAGCTCCCAGGGGTTTCAGTGGGGATTTGGGGAGGATTTGGGGGACCAGGGGAGTCAGCCATGACCCTGAGCACGTGTTTCTTTGCAGATGCAGCCCCCACTTGGTGTCTGCTTAACACAGCTCCCAGTGGGAGCACGGACACTTGGCCTGTGCCATAACAGCTTTTCCAAAGCCACATCCCTTGGGCTGTCCTTCATTGTTTTGTTTTATAATTGACCACTGGCTGATCCCTTTATGGAACAAAACTCAGGCCCAGCAGCTGGGTTATGGGCCTTTGAAAAGCTGTCACTGTGCACACAGCACACTTCTTCTTGTCATTAACAATGTCACAAGGACACCAGGAGGGACAGTGCTGCACTGCCATCATGCCATGTCCTGTGCCCCTGGAAGTGCCAGAGACATTGGAAACCATCGGAACAGGAGGAGCTCCATTGGCAAATGCTCCCCTGGGCCTTGAGGAAGGAAGGTGCCTGATGTGTGGTTGGTGTGCACAGAGAGAGGGTCAGGAAATCTTCCTGTGGGACTGTCCAGCTAGTTTTTAAATTTCTCTTGGCAAGTCTCCCATTTGCCTCAATATTTTCCTCTTTTTCTTCCTCAAAGAGCAGTGGAAAGAGAGGAAGGATGCAGTGGTGGATACAGCTCTGCAGCAGGGCCTGAGCCTCCAGCAGCTCTGTCCAGGGGTGTCAGTGCCCCCTTTGGCACAGGGAAGGTGTGAAACCAGCCAGGACAGGAACAATTGTGAATTGTGCCTCAGGGAACTCTGTGTTTGCAGGTACCTGTGCCCTTCCTGCGTGCCTGACCCTTGCTGCATTACCAATTACAGCTCCTCTCAGCTGCTTCCTTTGGATGTGTGTGGCACACACAGGAGAGTTTGTGATGGACAGAGAGGCAGAGAAAGCTCAGTGTGTTACTGACAGCCCATCTGCACACACACAACATCCCAGAAGTGTGCAATCTATTTTTAAACTAGCCTAGTCTAGCTCTCTGAATATTTCCTGTGTTGTTAAATAAGTTTAAAGTGTTCCAGGGGTGTCAGTGCCCCCTTGGGTTTCTGAACCATCCAGCTGCATCCACAGCCCTGTGGTGAGAGCACCCTGTTGTCACCAAAGGTCACATCTTTTCAAGGCAGCTCCCACATTTCCAGAGCTCTCCCTAGCAGTTAAATGACTTTATCACTGTCAGAACAAATGTCACTCCTTTTGTAAATGACAGCATTAGCTAGTGTTTCAGCTAAGAGCTTAGCAGGCAATGCCAGCATGTTTTTGGATTCTCAGTTTTTAATTTTTTCCTCTTTTTCTTTTTAATTGGAAGCCTAAGTTGAACCTAGAACATAGAATGTGCAGGTTTTACATCGTTGCTGAGCATTTGAATGTTTCTTTGCCTTCCCTGCAGTGGCCTTTCCACATCTGGGCTCAGCACACCCAGCACAAACATCAGCAGCACAGGACAAAGATGGGTGAAGAGATGTAGAGCATTAATATGTGCTGCTGGTGGGGGCTTGACAACTGTCAGCTTTGCCTGAGTGCATTTACCTCATCCTCTGTATTATTTATTCATCTGAAACCCTTCTCCAAATGAAGCAGGTGAGAGGGAATGTGAGGTAAATTAAACCTGTTTAGGGCACCTGGAGATGGGGAGGAGCTGAAACACCAGCAGGAGCAGAGCACCTGGGACTGTGGCTGCTGCCATTCCTGAGGTGTTCCCCTTAAAAACATGGCTTGAGTTATTCAAGAGTTACCAGCAGCTCTGGCCCCAAAGCACCTTCATTCTTCTAAATGTGCACATAATAAATATTTTATAGTTTAAACTCTGAGTCTTCAAATGATTAAAGGTGGCAAAAGGAGAAGACAGTTAAGAGAAGAAAGTGAGCCCAGAAGCCTCTGTCTGAAGGGAGGGAGAGGTGCACCCAGTCTGTGCCTTTGGGCACCAGCCCCACACTCAGAGAGCAGGGAGTGCAGTCCAGGCCTTGTGCTGTGCCCTGGTGCCACAGAACTGGGGACAGATGGGGACAAGGCATTCCTGCAGATCTTTCCAGGCTGAGTTAAACCCCAGAGTGGAGCTGTTGGAGTTTCAGATGTTCTCATCTCCTGGCTGTTTGAGCTGCCAGGTTTCCTGTAGCTCAGCTCAGGGCAGTGGGGGTGTTTGGGGTCTCTGTGTTTCCAGCTGCTGCTGGGAGTGGAGCTGGTGCATTGCCACTGCTGCCAGGGGTTGCATGAAGGGTGGGGAGCTGACCTCTGTGTGCACAGCTCTGTGCTGCCAAGGGCTCCTACCTCTGTCACCTGCATTCCCCTTGCTCATTTTGTCCTGCTAGGTGGTGACAAATGGCCTGGGAAGCCTGGGTGGAGTTGTATTGATCAGGGCAATCATAACAGTAACAAAAGGGCTCTGGCTTGAAAATCAGCATTAAGTCCATCAAGCTGGATTTCTTTCTAAATGGCTGATTAACTAAGCCAATGAAGAGCTCCTTTCATGATCTTGCTGGTTCATTTATTTGGGCAGCAGGATTTCAGGCACTCTGTGTCATACAAGTGGGAGCAGTTTGGTTTGGTCCCATCTTTTCTGTCCCCTCCTGCCACGTTAGGACCCCGTTGCTCTTCACAGCTCCTTGTTGTCTTAGGAATTCATTTGCAGTCTGGAGATAATCAGTAACTACTGACTCTCTAGGGCTGGTGTGGTTATTGATTGGTGACATCAACCTGAATATTGCACAGTCACAAACCCCTGAACATAAATCAGCTTTTTTAATGCCTGGGGGTTTTCTTACGGAAAGTCAAGCAGGCCTTTGCTGACACATTGCTGACTGCAGGTAATAGTGGCATTTTTGGAACTCAAAAGTTCACAGCTAGAGCTCTCTGTCAGGATATGGGTGCTCAGTTGTGTCTTTTGTCCTCAGCCTCTTGCTCCTAACACCTTTGGAGATGGGAAACCCTGTCAGAAACACATAGATAGGTTTTCTAAGGGCTGTTTGGCTCTGTTTGCAGTGAGTGCACCCCAGGTTATGCAGAATGTGTGACTATTTCCTAGGACAGTGGGAATGAATGGCTGCAGTCACAGAGACCTGCTGAGACAAGGGAAAGGTCTGGACTCCAGCTGCCACTTGGATGAACACTTCACTTCACTGTGAGGTGGCAGCCAGGGGTGCACTCCTTTGGGCCGAGTTCTGAGAGC
The DNA here is from genome assembly GCA_013397555.1 of Urocynchramus pylzowi. Lineage (NCBI taxonomy): Eukaryota > Metazoa > Chordata > Aves > Passeriformes > Fringillidae > Urocynchramus > Urocynchramus pylzowi. The sequence continues at coordinate 18,265 of VZRH01003234.1, read as the reverse complement.
CCACGTCCGAGCCGCGCTGCGCCCCTCTCGTCACTGCCGTGCTGGGGCAGCGCTCACAGGAGCAGCCTTGGCTGGCTGGGCACCTGAGCCACACAGCAGCACTGGGCCTGCCTGGCAGAGCTCTCTGGAAACTGGGCACTCGGGGCACAGGGCAGTTTTGAAGAGTCTGAGCGAGGGAATTATGTGCTGACATTCACCGTGTCCTCCTTGGAGGCCAGGAACTCAGGGGACTTGATGAATTTTGAGTGAGTGTATCTTGTTCAGCTTTTCAGAAGGGAACTGTTTCTGCATTTCAGTTCTAGAGATGCCAGAACTCTTCAGGCAGCTCAATATGGGAAAAATATATTTTGTCATAAGCTTAATTTGTTTTGCTGTGTCACCAACTCACATCTCTCTAGCTGCTTTTTGAAGTATGGACAGAAATGGAGATATTCAAAGCATGCAGCACCATTGCTGCTGTCCTGGGATGCATGAAGACTCCTACTGTCCTTTGAGCACATTTCTGTAATTCACTTGTTCTTATGAAATTTCAACAGAGACCTTTTTTCAAAAAGACTTCTATCTCTGTAGCCTTTTAAAAATGTGTAATAAATACATCTGGAGAGCTGTATCTGCTTTTTGTTCAGCTGAAGAGTTACAACACTTCAGTGGCCATAATTTAGTTTCTGAATGGCCTGAAGATTTTCTAGCGTGGCCCTGAAGTAGCAACTTCACAGAGCAAGAAGGCTTTTCCTGTCCTTTGGTGTTGTGATGGCCCTGATGTGGGTTTTGGGTTTGGCTTTGGTCCTGTGATTCTCTTTCTGGCTGGAATTACCACAAAGGGCTTGAGGCTTCCAGAATACCTCAGTTATTGGTTAGTCATTGCAGAGTCTTTGTTTTGTGGGCTTTTTGCTTTCAACACCAAATGTCAATTTTTTTTTTCTTTTTAAAAAATCTGATAATATTTTGGTTGGCTAGAGACCTAAAAGGATGGTGGTTTAGAGATTTCTTTGTCAGATGCAAAGGAGATGGGCTAAGGGGTGCTGGAGGTGTGGCTTGTAGCAGCAGAGCTGGAGTGGCCCAGCACCAACTGAGCAGCCGTCCTGCCCTGGCCTGAGTTTGCATTGCTGTGCCTCGTGGTCAGGCTGCTGTGAGTGCACCCCCAGAGCTGTTTGCTGGGTGGTTCCAGAGTTACTGAGTTGGGGGTAAGAACACTGCAGATCTGTGTAATGGGATCCTGAAGAGCAGATCCGTGCACACTGGGAAATGAGCGGAGTCCCCCGAGCTCCAGAACAAATGAAGGCAACACTGTAAATATTCTTACCCTTCAGAGAGGGTCACTCATCCTTCATCAGCAATCCCAGGGTGCGAGGCAGATGCCATTCCAGTCGTAGTGTTAGCTTTGTTATTTGCCTGTAATTAACCAGATTCATCAGTCAGTTTGCTCACAGGAACAGGCTGGGGACTCCCTTTGCAAGGTGCCCTCATAGTGAAACATGAGATACTCTGTTTTCTTTTGTTTATTAACTCCTCACCGTGCACTTCTTGGGGCAGTTGTTGTTCCCTCCCAAGCCCTGCAGTGCACAGAGGTAAATAGCTGAGGACATTACCTATTTTGAAGCTGCCCACACAACACTGATGTATCTCAGCTGAAGCCAGACCCAATTCTGCAACCTCTTTCACATGAGCCTAACAAGTGATCATTGCTCCCCTCACTTTTTAGTGTCTCCCCTTTCAGGTGAGGGGTGATGAAATGCCCTCCCTCACCCCCTCCCAGGGGCTGTGCCCGGGGCAGGTGGAAGGTGAGAGGCGCTGGGGACACACTGGGGACATTGCTGGTGGCTCAGGCCAGTGCAGCGTGAGACTGGAGTAAGTAAAGGAGAGGTGTCCCAGACACTTGATACGTACAGGCCATGTACGGTTTCATTTCCTTTGAGTGCTCCAGCAATCAGAGCTCAGGAGCTCAGAAAGTTCCAGCTCTCTGTTTGGTTTTTATCCCCACTTGCTAGAAAGTGACAACAAACTGAAGTATTATTCCAATAATCTTCTTGTTTCTTGTTGTTCAGAAAAGGGCTTCTGGCTAAATGTTCATTACCCTTTCTTTCACATCCCAGCCAGTACAGATCATGACTTTATGGGTGCACTTAAGAAAATGACCCATTTGAAACTTTTTGAAGGCTATTCAAAAAGCCCTCCCATATGTTGGATAACTGTGTAAACTCTGTATGCAAAAATGCAAATCTCCTCTTGTTTTTGTCATTTGAAGGAGAAAGGCAAAACGAGGAGCTGTGGCCGGTGGCATTCCTGTGCTGCCGTGTGTTTGCAGTGCCCCGAGAGGCTGCACCGGCCGCGTCCCCTCCTCTGTTCTGGTGGGCCAGCTCTGCTGCTGGCAGCCAGACCGGTGCCTTAGCCCCGCCGCCGGTGACTGCAGCAGGGCAGGGCAGATGTGCAGGGCAGCGGGGGGGCTCTTTGTGCCAGCGCAGCACAGACAGCCTGGCCCTGCCCTGCCCTGCCCTGCCCTGCCCTGCCCTGCCCTGCCTGCCCCAGGCACCCTTTGTGCTCCTGCGGAGTTGGTTTCCCTCAGCAGCGCTCCAGGCACGGGCGGCCCGGGGCTCGGGGATGGCTTGGATGGGCAGCACTGCAGCCCGAGGGTGGCACGTTCGGTTTGGTTTGTGCCAGTTGGTAAAATAGCATTGTTAAGAGCTGTCTCTTGTTTAGTACGCTGTGAAATTCTCCCTGGAAGATGCCCAGAGCTGTGCTTGACCACAAACCCAACCAGGTGTCTGTGGCCGAGTTGACGATGTGCGCGTGTAGTTCGGGCTCCGTGAGCTGGAGCGGGTGGAGCCGTGGAGCCGGCACGGCTTTGCCGATCGTGCCTCTCCCGGTTCCCGCTGCAGGGCGTGTCCTGGGGGCAGCTGGGGCCGGGCCGGGGCTGTGCATAGCCCTGAGGAGGAGGAGGAGGAAGGTGCCTTCCTCCCGGTGCCACCTGCTGGGAGCAGAGACTCTCACCTGCAGCTTGTGCACGCAGCCGCTGCTGAAGTAGCTTCACGTTGGTGATGTTCACCTTTCCCCTCTCCTCTGCTGTTCCAGGGCTGCTTAAACAGGACTTTGGCTTAGCTGGATCCTCTACAGTTACCCAAGTGCAAGTACCATTAGCCAGTAAATTTTGGTTTCTTGTACAGGAATTCAGCCATGTCCTTCAGTATTTCAGCTAATGGCATTGTGTGCCTGGATTCCTCAGTGTCCTCTCAGAAGTTTTCCCCTGCAGCTGAGCACTGTACATGCAGTTGTCCCTAATTAAACCCCATCACTGTGGATAACAGCTGTTCTGGGAGAGAAAACCTTTCCCTGTGGAAAAGCAAGTAGCCAATTCTCCAAAGAGAGCACAGTTCCTCAGAACTTGTCCTGTGCAATGTCAGAGCACAAGCTGTAATGAATGTGGTGAAACTGTGGTTACAGGCATTAATTCTAAAGAAATGAACACAGAAACAATTTATTTTTGATGATTGAGTTTATTAGCACACACAGTTCTCTGTGCAGCCAAGCCTAAAATAAAGCTGTTTTGGAGCTTTTATCCATCACTTAGTGAGGGTTCTTTGAACTGCCATTCAGCTCAGCACTGTTCCCAAAATGCCTCAGTTCCAATTTCACTTTGTATTTCCATTCACAAGGCTTCAGCCTCCTCCCCCTGCTGTGTACTCTCTGGAGATCCTAAACAATGCACAGAAGTTCCATTTTATTGCCCAGGTAGTGGTGTTATTTGAGGATTCACATTGTTCAGGTGCACCCCAAGTAGGATGCTGAGCAGGTGCTGGAACTCTGAAATTGTAGGGAGATGAAAGGCAGGGCCCTTGCTGCTTCTGTCCCAGACCAAAGCTGAAATTCTGATGGCTTTTGGCTTTCCTGGCACTTCTCTGGGTTTGGGTTGGTACCAGCAGCCCCGATTTAAACCCAGTTCAGGTTAGAGAGACATGCAGGGTCTCTGCTGGCCCAGCTCAGACAAAGGATGTGCTCAAACACTGTTGGCACAAACCTTCATGGGCCATGAAGGCAGCAAAAACACTTTCTCTTGGTGGCCTTTTATGACAATTATGGCACCAAGCAGAAAGCCTGGATATTGATGGGACAGCTCAGTGTTCCCAAGGAACAGTTAGTTCTCCTTTCATCCCACACGTGCAGCACTGGTGGGCATAGCTGGGCATCCACTGCAGCAGCAGGGCTGGGGAGTTCCAGTGGAATCATCAAACACAGAGCAGCCCCTGACCTCTCTTCTCTCAGAGCTTGGGAAAGCCAAAGTGGCCCAGTTAATCCACAGGCAGCTGTGAGGGAAGCCTGACACCGATCCTGGGGGATGGGCTCTTGCTTAGTCTGAGTCTTTGCTCCTGCAAACGCTGGGATATTTGCAGTGGGTGTGTTTCCATACAGGGTAAATGCTATGAATCCCTTTTTTGGCTCAAATTGGGAATATGGAGGCTTGAATGCAGCCAGTCATGCTCTGAAATGACACGCTCTGGAAGGCTTTGCTGAGGTGTTTCTTCTTGCTGTAAGCATTTCCTTGGGATGCAGCAGGCAGGCCCGAGGAAGCCCCTGGTCCCTGGGGTGTGCTGTGGCCAGCAGTGGATTTGTTCCCTGCTGCCTTTGCTCTCTGGCTCCCGGGCAGCTGCAGGTGGGCTCTGGAAGCAGCTGGGCCCCGCTGCCTTCACCTGGCAGCTCCAGCAGCTGGAGCAGCGGCAGAGCCTGGTTCCATCCCACCTGGGTTTGGCAGGAGGCAGCAGGACAGCAGCAGGGAGCCAGTGGCAGAAGGAAGGAGCAGTGGTGGCATTTGGCTAGGTGGTGCTGTTGGATTTCTCTTTACAGCTGTGGGCACGTGTGGAGTTTGGGAAAGGGAGGAGAAGTAACCGGAGCTCCTGTTGGTGCATCCCCACTGGAGTCAGTCCCCACTCCCAGTCTCACTTTAGGCCCAGAAAAATCCCCTGGCTGCTGAATTTCTCTGGAGCGACAGTGACACCTCGTGGGTCAAATTTAATTGTGTTCCAGGTGGAAATGTTTGTTCCCAGCCCCTCCCCCTGTGCCTGGGTGGAAACCAGCAGTGGGCATTCGGGCAGCATCCTTGGCCATGTGCTGGGCACATCCCTGGACCTGACAGCACAGGAGCTGATGGATGGCAGAGCTGCTCCTGAAGCAGGGTGCCAAGGGCTGCGTGGGCATTCAGTTAGCAGGATCACGTTGTTGGGAATGGTGTTTGATTGGCAACTGGTTGGCAATTGGATATTGCACATCTTTCATTGGGAAGACACAGAGAAAGCTTGGCTGTGCATGGACAACAGAAGGCCAGGCACTTGCTTCCATGCAGGAGTTTAGGGATGGCAGTGTCCTTGTTTTAATTTGGGAGAATGCAATTAATTGATGTGTTTCAGGTCTCCATTCCCACCGTGGTAACCCCTCCCCCCCTTTTTATTTTGGTTTCCTTATCTCTGAGCATAACTTTTGCTGCTGTGTTTGCCAGTCTGCTTGCAAGACTTTACTTGATTCAGATCTATTTTTTTTCCTGGCATATTGAATTTGTTGCTCCAGAGGATTTTTCATTCCAGCTGGGCTTCAGTTATTCTCACATTCCCCCAGGCTCCATTCTGAGTCCTGCTGTGATTTGCATTTGTAGCCTTTGGATGAGTAAACATCAGAGCTCCTCCAGCTCTGGGCTGGCACATCCTCTCCATGGCACTCAGCTCCTGCTCAACTTGGGAAAAAGCTGGATGCTTTGCATAATATTTTGCATGACATTCAGTTATGGAGATCTCACATTTAAAAAACCATGGAACTGGGAGAAGAGTGATCTGCTATTAATTAGCTGTCTGATGCCCTGGACTCATGTTGATAAAAATGGTTCCCCTTGGCTATGGTTTTAGTAATCCATAGGAAAACATGCCATTAGAGATATTAAAAATTCATTTCTGAATTTATACTGGCAGTTTGAAAAGTGGCATTCAGTCTTTTAATTTAGTACTCTTTTAGCAGAGCAGTTTCAAATAACAAACTCCAGATTTGAAGTACTTGTTGCCAGCACACTTGCAGGTAACATCTTTGTGTCAGCACGTGCTGTGCACACAGGCACTGCAGTGTCTGCCCAGAAAAGCTTTGAGATCTCTGCTACTGAACCCACTGGATCAACGATGGCCATGGATGGGGTTTCTAAAGAGGAGCCACCCAGGCTGGTGGTTCAGGTGTTTCCACCTGTTCCCTCCTAACACACAAAGCCATGCCCAGGCATTCTGCACATCCAGGCAAACTTCTTCAGTGGGGTTTTGGAAATGAATGTCAGTGGCACACATCTGTTCATCCTCTCTCCTTCCCTGTCTCCCTGCACCATCCTCATGGTAAAATCCAGCCCCTGCCTTGCCAGAAATGCAGTGCATTGCTCTGGATTTAGGTCTGTCCTGCATCTTGTGCCTGGCACTGCTTCTCCCAAGGTTCCCTGCAGGCTGCCAAAGTACTCCTGGTGTGCCCGTGCCTAGAAAGAGACTGCCATGATTTTCAGTGTCACCACACATCACCTTTCTTGTAAAATCAGCAACATCTACAAGGATTTTCTTCTTGGAATCATGGCTTTAGAAGTGAAGAAGTAGGAAATAGAGCCCACAACCCAATCATCTCCTAATCTTGGGAAGTGGTAATGAATTATTTAGATTCATCCCAGTGCCATTATTTAGAAACATTATCAATCAAATGCCTTCCCTCCACCTGTAAGGGTGTGGATAGCAGATTGGTGGGGTTTAATTTATTGAAAAGAACTTAAGGGAGATAACAATCCAGCAATCTATCCGTTCCAAAACTACATTCTGTTGAGCATTATTAATAAAATAATGCAGGTGCAGTTTGTAGTACATTTTTTAGTGCAATCAGTGTTTCAGTTTTATAAATTTGTAAGGATTGTGAGTTCTGTTTTTCTGCCATATCTGCACATTATCAGGGCAAGGGGATGCCTGTCAGAGCAAGATGTATCACTGCATCATCCCTTAGAATTTATTCTGCTGCCTTTGAAGGAACATCATTTTCACCCACAGTGCAGCTGTTGGGTTTTCCACCAGGTTCTTCTGGCCTTACTGGTTTGTGTTCATCAGTTGTCCTTCCTGCACTTCTGCATGTCCAATAAACCCCGAGTGTTTCTGGGGTGTGGGAGCGCCCTTAGCCTGTGAGATGTTGTCCCTGGCAAGGAGTGACTGATCTGCAGCAAGAAGCACTGGCATTCCTTGGTGCCCAGCTGTACTCCTCTGTGGGAGCTGTGGAGGCAGCAGCAGGTTCTGAAGGTTATTCCCAATGAGTTCAGGTCTCGTACTCTCTTTCCCCAATGGTTTAAATATGGAACTGAGCAGAGCTTCCTTCCAGAAGGGACCAAAGGCAGTTCCTTCCTGCAGGAGCTGCTGGCACAGCTGCCACCGTGTCCCAGCTCTGTGCACCAGCAGTCTGAAACCAGCCTTGCTCTGGCAGGAAGGATCCAGCTTCTGGAAGGTTCCTTCCTTTAGGCTGCGCTCTAGGAGATGTCTTAAATTAAAATCCCTCAAAACGATGAGGGAAGATACTGCCAAGTGCTTGCAGTTGATCCTGAAGGTCAGTCCAGCTGGCAAACTTTCCATATGTTTGGAATTATTAGAGCATCAAACTGCATTTTTTTAAAATTATTTTTAATGACTTGAAAGCTAACTGGAGAATTCAGATGTAAGTTTTTCTGAACATGAAAGTTTCCAGTTACACTGCAGTGATTGAAGCAAATCTCAGTGTCTGTATTTTTTTCAGTAAGCCTCACACTCTCACCTTCCCATATCCTAAACTTTCCTATATGTGGTGCTGAGGCACTTTTCACACAGTTTGCCCTGCACTTCAGGGAAGTTTGGGATTTTGCCTGGTGTAGTTGAAAAGAAAAGTGCCACCTACATGGAAAATGCAGTGAATGAAAACAGCTCCTGATATTTAAAAGAAAAAAAGAGACTGGCAGGTACGTCCTGAAGACCTTGTTAAGGCTCCTTAATCATTTGCCTGGTTTTCAAAAACTGCCAAGTGCTTGACAGGCGGTGAGGAACGGCATTTACCAGAGTGATGGGAAGTGGTGGGGACCTGGGAGTTCTGAAACACAAATGGGGATTGCTTCTGACTGCACTCTTTCCTCATGTCATCTTCTTAAATATGTCATCAGCTGAGCATTTTAGATCCAAGCCCGAGTGACAGAATCTTCTTATTGCAGGCTCCGAGCCGCTCGATGGATGGCATTGTGGTGAGAGGCAGTCCCGAGCTGGGTCGTTGCCAATGGCAGCTCTGCCAAGGGGGCAGCAGCAGGGACATTTCCAGGCTCCGCAGGGTGGCTGAGAGGGTGAGCAGGCCTCGTGCTCAGAGATGGGCTGAGAAAGGGAGAGCAGCTCCTCCTTCCCAGGGAAATTCCCGTGGGCACAAAAGCTGGGAAGTTAGAAAGCATTTTCCAGCAGTAATGGCCATGAACTCCTCAGAGGAAGGCGCACGTGGTTCGGTGTGTTTGCCAGACGCCGGGATGTGACATTCCGGGGATGAGGCCGGTGGGTTTCCCTCTGTAAGTCAAGATGTGGCAGGATTTGAGGAGCGGCAGGAGGGAGGCATCGCCGCGGTGCCAGCTGTGCCCGTTCCGGGCCCGGGGGAAAGGCGCTCCCTCGCTCCGGCGCTGCGGGCGGTGCCGGGCGCTGGGAGCGCTCGGGCGGCTCCGGGGGAGGGAAGGGCCGGGGCTGGGGCTGGGAGCACCGGGCAGGGCAGCGTTCCGCTGCTGCCCCATCTCCGGGCGCTGCTGCCCTGGGAAAGGCGCAGGGAAAAGCAGCCCGGCCGGAGGGGCTTCGGCGCTTACAGAGAGAACGGTTCCGTCCTTGGGAACTCTTCTCTGCAGCTCGGCCGTGCCTACAGAAATGGCAGGGCGTGCCCGAGTGCCACCAGAGACGCTGCCGGTCCCCTGCGGGTGGTGGCACCGCAGCAGCTGGGCGGGATACTGGCTGGAGAGGCTAGAAAAGGATCACGGCTTGGAAGGTCTGCAAGGAATTCTGCAGGTGTTGGTGGCATGGTGCAGGATGGGGCAGACATTCAGAAAAGGCTTTGAAGAGACGTGACAGTCAGTGGTTACTCTGAAACAGCTGTTACTCGTTTTTTCTTGTTTTCTGGAAGAGGATTTGAGTCCAGGCTACATAAGCTGGAAAATGAGGGGGAGAAATTATGGATAAAAGTGAGAAATTGAGGGATTTGTGAGAAAGACAAAGATTGTGGCATGTTTCAGTTTTTTGGTTTGTTTTGTTCCTGAGGAAGGGCTGATTATTTTTTGGACAGAAACTGTGAAGCACAGCCAGGGTGTGCTTGATGGCCTGTGAGCTGAATGCACAGAACAATTAACAGCACCCTAAATCCTGCTGTGGATTTGTCAGATATGTGGCATTTTTGACACTGTGCTCCTGGTCTGAAGGCACAGAAGAAGCTAGGAGAGGTATTGAGACAGCTGGTCCTTGTTCACCTGGAGATGGAAAACTCTGCTGGGATGTGTGCACATCCTTCATCGAGAGATTATGAAAAGCCAGCAAGATTTCTGATGCTTGCAGCAACTTGTAGGAGTTGCCCACATTTTTCTTGTTCTTTGTATGTCATGATTCCAGTGTGTTCCATGTATGTGCACTAAGTGTGGTGGAGTGATTGATTTCCCCCTCACCACTCCATGTGGGCATTTCAGGGGCAGGAACACATATTTCATCAGGCAATTTGAATTTTGACGAGAATTTGAAAAGTGTACAGATAATCCAAAAGTCACTCCTTGTAGCAAACCTTGTGTTAAGAAGATTTCCTTCCTTTAAAAATCTATTGAAGCAGAAGGATTGTGCTAAAGTTAGCATTACAGCAAGAGCTGTAGTAGGAACTAAAATCTTAACAACTAAAATGTTTATGGCTAAATTCACATCTGATACATTTCCCTTTGTAGGGAGGTGAGGGAAAGGACATTTGTGAAGCCAGAGATTTCTTGGGCCGTGTTTTTCTGTGAGTCAACATAAAATCAAAACACTTGGTCTGCACATCCCAGATCTGCTCTTCTGAGTGCAGGTGTTTTTGACAGGTGTGCTGGCTTTGGCTGGGAAAGAGTTCACTTTGCTCACAGCAGCTGGCACAGGGCTGTGGTTTAGAGCTGTGCCAGAGCAGTGCTGATAATTCAGTGACTTTGGGATTGCTGAGCAGCACTCACTTGCACCTTTCTGATTCTTTCCCCCACCCCTCTGAGGGGGAAGGGATGAGGGGCTGTGTGAGGCTGAGTTGCTGGCTGGGGTTAAACCATGAGGTGTTTAAGGTCTGTCCCTTTCTGTACTTCCAAGAGATTTGTTTATTTATTCATTTGTTAGGATGTTGTGATTTCTGAAGAACTCTCTGGCCTTTCCTTGCCTGACCCCAACAGCAGCAGGACCTTAATGCCCTGTGCATCCCCACGGTGCTCTGACAAAGCCCCTCTTCCCTCTCTGTTCAAGGTCCCACTCATTTCAAAGTCCCTCCTGAGCCTCCAGGCTCCTTCAGCTCCTCCTTCCTTGCCAGCCTCTCAGTGATCCAGTGGAGCCTTGGGCATGGGACAGAGAGCAGAGCTGTGCCATGGAGATCCTGGTGGAAATTCCATGTGCAGTTCAGAGGCACCCATCAGCATGGTGGTAAATGAGAAATAATAGTGCCAATCTCTGTAGCACAAAACCACAGGGAGCATGAGATGCCCAGTGTTCTCCTCATTTCTGATTCCTTTTGATCCCTGTGGGTGCCACTCCCTGGCTCCTGGCCAGAGGTCATCGCTGATCCAGCTCCATTTGCTCGTGTCCCATCGCCGTGGCCGCGGGCTGCAGCGGCTGCAGAGCTCAGAGCTGCCTCTCTTGGCCGTGCTTTGCCTGCAGCTCCTGAGGGATGTGCTCTCAGAGCTGGGCTGGCAGGGGCACTCAGTGCTGTCCAGCTGCATTGAGCAGCAGGGAAAGGACCTTTGGTTCTTTTGCAGATACTGAGGAGCTGCTCAGCACACGGGAGCCCTCAGGCTGCTGGAGGGAGGGATCCCGTCTGTGCTGTCTGTGGTTTGCAAACCCCTCCCTCCCACTCAGATCAGCAGCTTGGCTCAGGCAATTCATGGCCCCAGGCAGAATTTGGTGTTGGCCTAGAGCAGTTATTGCCATCCAGCTGCTGTTAAATGTGTAATTGTTCGATTCCATTCAATTCCTTCCTGCTGGTATCAGCCTGGCAGCCACTGCAGGGATTTCCCCTCCGTGTGCTCCGTGAGTTCCAGTGCCGGGAAGTCGGACAGGGCAGCAGCCGGCTCCGAGTCCAGATCCCAGAGCTTCTCCTGGGCAGGGCCAGAGGCAGTTCAGGAGCTGTGGGCACCGCACTGGAGCAGCCCCTCCACCCTCTGCTCTGCTCCCTCCCCAGCCACGGCAGCGCCATTGTCAGTGCTGCAGGCAGAGGGGCGGGGCTGCCGTGGTCTGATGGGCAAGGAAATGCTGCTTTTCCCTTCTAGGAGAGAGCATTTCCCAGGCAGAAACAGGAATTCTCCCCTGCTCCCCGGGGCAGTTGGAGGCTGGAGGTGCAATGGCCACGTGCCGTGGCTTGGGCCTGCAGGAATATTCCCCGCTCCGGGCAGGAGCAGGATTGTCCTTCAGCCGGGTTCTGCCGGGCTCAGTGAGGTGGGGGGGCTTTAAAGGGGCCCCTGGACACACCCCTGGCTGGGCTGCCTCAGCCTGCACACATTCCACCTGCACACGGGGGGACACTCCAGGGAACACCTGCAGCAGCCCTGGCAGCAACAGGGCTGAACTGGGCCACACAGAGAGCTCTTAACAGGATGGGGCATCAGCCAGTGGGGTTTGCTCCTCTTGGAGCACCAGGCTTTGCTTTGCTTCCCTTCACATTTGCTTTTCTCACTGGTTCCCCATTTTCGGGTTTGTGTTGGACAGGGCCAGCCTGTGTGTGCAGCACCTGTACCTCATCCTC
>VZRH01003233.1:839876-917522 GCA_013397555.1 Urocynchramus pylzowi | reverse complement strand
CGCGGGCGGGAGGCCGCAGCTCGCCGGCAGCGCCGCCGTTCCCTCACGGCGCGGCGCTGAATCCGTGTTAAAATTATTGCAGGACTTTGTCCCGCGCTCCATGTTTGCGTTCCTTAGGTCTGGTCGGAGGGTCCGGCGGGTCCAGTGGCCGCGCTCGCCCCGCTCTGCTCAGCCTGACACGTTCTCCCCGTTGGCTGCCTCGGCGCAGAACCCGAGCTCTGAGCCCAGGCGGTTTTCCCCCCTGAAGAGGGAGATGATTTTTGCAGATCCAAGATGGAGAGAGACATGGAAATGGGGGTGGAAACGTGTATGTGTATATACGCGCACATACCGTAAGAAGAGCTGCTTTGTGAGGAGACACCGAGAAGGTTTCAGTGCCATTAGTCTGTCATTGTATTTCAGGGACTAAACGCCTGAGATACCTGCTTGTAGAAAATTGCAGAGAAGTAACCATTAAATAGGAACACTTTTTCAAAAAAAAACACGTCCCATGATTTAAAACAAATTATTGGAAAGGAAAATCAGGTACATTTAATTAGCAGTGTAAACATGAGGTTTTATACTGCAAGGACACTATACTATGGAATTCAAAGAAATCTCATGTTTGTGGAGATTTTTTAGCTGAGTAATGCTGGCTGGATGGGGCTGTAACTGCCTGAGATCTCTCCTTTTTAATACCTTTTGTAAAATCACAGCAAAGCATCTTGCCAGATACTCATGAAAAATGCAATAGAGTGCAATAAATTGGGAGTTCTGGGCAATTGACCAGTTATGTCAATATTAGGGGAGATAAATCAACACTAAGCATCCTGAGATAAACTCTTAGCAAAACATTATTTCTAGCTGGTTGGTCTTTTTAGTGCACACGTGTAATAGATGAACCCCAAAATAAACCAGAACCATAATAAAATTAAGGTTTACCTCTCCTAATAAAACATTTCTCCACACTTCCACATTACTGTGTTCATACCACACAGAAGCAGATGGAACAGGGCACAGCAAAGAACTTACATGTAGTTGCCTTTTAAAAGTTTTTTTTTTTTTAACAACAAAGCTGATGTTTGCTGTGTGTGGAAACCACCGACCTTCTGAACAGAACAATCTGAAAATTAACTGTTCTGATTGTGGAGATTCTGCCGAGCCCTATCTGGAGCTGCAATCACCAGCAGGAACTTCTTTGGAATTCAAGAGCACAAACTGATGACAAACAAACTTTAATGGCAGCACTTGGCCATTAAAGACTTAAACTGGTGCCCAAAACCTCCTCTGACAGTGGCAACACTCAGCAGAAGTCAGAACTAGTTGATGAATTCTGGTTCTGGCTGTTTGATGTATTCTGATTTATTTCTGCTGATTATTATTCTGATTTATTTCATGCACCACCCTTGTGCTGCCTATTTCATAGAGGTTACACCAGGTTCCCCTGATTTAAATGTGTGAGAGAAATGTTCTACATGCAAACACACACACAAAGACACACACACTCAGAAGATGACTGCAAGCTCTAGGGACATTATTGTTGATGATGATACTTGAAATGTTTCTAGCAAACAGTTTCCAGCTCTTCTCTTCTTTGGTGGGAGTGGTAAGACAGAAGATCTACCTTTCTCAAACTGTTCAAATACCTGAATGTTCATCCACACACAGAAGAAGTCCAGAACACAGAACCAAAGGGTCATCTCCTGGGGCTTCCAGTTTTCTCCCTTGTAGATGCCACATCCTTCATGTTAGTGAGGTCCCCCTAACACAGCAGATAAACAAGCTGAACATCAGTTTGAACTGAGTTCAGCTGATTTGTCCTCTGCCCTAACTGGAAGACTGTCCCAGGGCCATCCTGTCCTCCCTGTTGGGACATTCCTTCCAATTTTTGGCCTGAATTTACACTTGGGTAGTCTATGTGCATTTGCTCACATGCCAGCATTGCATTGCCCTTTGACTCAAATAGCTATGGTTTTTTTTTTAGCTCCAGAGCCTTTATCCCAAGGTGCTTAGAAGCAGCAACAGTATTCCCTGGCAGGCTTTGTTTTCTCTCTTGGGTAGACTTAAACACACTCTTGTTGTGTCCTCTGAGGAGATAGTTCCCACTGTGTAGGAACACGCAGTTAAGGTCATTTGGACAGCCTTGGGCCAGATCCTCCACGGGTTGGAGTGGTCTAGTCATGGCTCTGGTTTTTCTCCGCGAGTCCGCACGGAGCAGCCGCCGTCTGTGATACAACTCGGAGAAGTGGCTGGGGACTGAGCTGACCTCGCTCTCCCTCTTGCCAGGCTAACTCACCGCTGCCAGCAGCCCTGCTCATGAATGGTTTATGCAATTAAAAAACAAAGTAGCTGTACTAAAGTCCAGAGGGAGTGGGGAAGTTGTTGGATTTATCTCTGCCCCATTACATTTGTTCAGGAGCAGAAGGCTGCACGAGGCTCCCTGAGCTGAGCTGTGAGAAGAAAAGGGAGCCTGTGGTCGATTTTCATACTTTGCTGAATATGAAGGTGACAGTTTCTGTAGTGGCCTAGGACCTCCAAATGTTAGCAGTACCCAGCCTGATTATTTTTGCACTGTGCAGGGAAGTGTGCTTGAAATCTCTAAGTATATGCATATTTAAATTGAACTCTCCAGCTTATGAGAAAGCTCTGCTATTTTCCATTTCCCAGTATCTCATATATACTCTAAAACTCTCCTGAAATTGTGAATTTTGATAGGGATTAACTGGTGTTGTCAGCCATGGAAATGGAGTTTGTGAAATTGATGTTTGACAGGAGGAAGTGGAAGGGTGAAATACACATTTCCCTTTTCTAAAGTTGGATTGATGACAGCTGTTTGGGAGACAGGTAAAATGAAACAGGGTGATTTGCAGTCTGCAGTTTTCTGACCAAACTCAGGCGATCTTGAGGAGGAGTTTTCTGACTACAGGAGGTGGCAACAAAAAATGAGGGAATAAAAAGTAATTTATCTGAGATTACTATAAATTACTCCATACCAAAACTTTTTATACTGAATGAACAAATTATACACTCTCACACATAAGTGGAGGAAAACGCCAGATCATCTCAAAACCACAAGAAGACTTTTAAGGACAGTTTTATGTCCAGAGTTACCAGACCTCATCTGAAATCCTCACAGAGGCTGGAGCTGTTGTGATCTTCATTGTCTACATTTCTGCTGGCAGCTGCTACGGCTACAGCAGGAGGCATCAGGCTGCATACACATCCCTAGAGCTCACTGAGTAACTGCAGTGGTGCTTGGAGTGTGTTAATTCCTGCTCAGCCTCTTCTGAAATCTGCCTCCCCCAATTCTCACAGATTCCTTTAAAGCCCTCAGGGATACACTGTGCTGTTATTAGATATTTCTTCAAGGGAAGGGACAGATTATGGGCATCAGCTGATGTCTGTGGTTTTCCTTACTCTTTCATTATGAATATAGAAAAAAGGACCAGCCCCAGCTTTGATTCATATTGCTGCTGGTTCTGTTCTTTTCTGTTCTTTGTTAGCATTATACCCCTTCATTTCTGGTAACATCTTGGTTTAGGTACAGTTAATATTTTGCCAGACAATTCAATGATGGCTTATTTGTTCTGTCTAATTTTTCAGAAATGTCTGCTGCAGTGGGATAGTAAACAGCTTTTGTAGACTCAGTTTTATCATGAACTATACTCAAAGGGATTGTTTTTAGTTACATCAAATACGCAGTGAAGGCTGTACTCGTTTCAGTTTTATTTTCAAAGACATCATTGCAAAATAATATGCCATCATTAAATAGGAATTGCATAATTCCCAGTCCTTGACTACAGAAAAATTGACTGACAAGTCAGTTCTGGATCAAAAGCTGAGTGCTGAGAAATGCTAGTGTGGGAAAGATTATATTTATACTTTCTCTGCTATAAGTCATCTTCAATGATGCTGCTAAATGTTCATCTGTGTTTCAAGAAGGTATGAATCACTTTAGTGATTCCAGTTAACGCGTGAAGGTGGAGAGGGAGCTTAGAAAGAAAGAATTTAATGTCCTTCAACCCTGCAGAGTGTTGGGGAGCTTACTCAGCTCTCTTCTTTAGCAGTCTGTTTTTGTAGTAAGGGGGAATTTTCTACAGATGACAAAGCAAGAGACTTATTTCAATGTCAAAATGCTGAAACAAAATATATTTGCCACTCTATGTGTAATTCAAAGACCAGGAGATGGATGAGCAAAGGCACTGTTTCAAATTAAACAATATAGTAAGAATAACCTTCTTTCTCAAGAGAAATTGAATGTTGTCATATGGAAACTCTTCTCAAAATAATATTTTATCAGTAGGGATTAATTTAATTTTTCAAAATGCTAGGTATGCACCTGTGCCCCTCATTCATATTTACAATTGCCACAGCTATAGGAACAAATTGGATATACAGATAACAAGGAACTGAAATTTTATGCTGATTGCTGCTCCAGCTGTGAACTTAAGCACAATAGTGTTTGTATGTTCCATGGCAGTTGTGCTCATCTTAGCATGTAAGGCCTTCAGTGTAGTAAGGTATTTGAGATGGTGCTTATTCAGGGAAATGTTTACTTTTAAAAGTGTTCTTATATTGAGGATATGATTAAGAACTTGAACAATGGAGTTTCCATTACTCAATGCCTGAAATATAATTTAGAGGCTGTAAGTGATCTTACAGTTGCCCTTTTGTTTAAACATTCAGTAACACTGTATTCTTATGACCCGGTGGGTTATTTGTACCTACAGCTCCCTAAATAATTTTCAGCAAGGTTTGATCTGTGTTTCTGATTCCAAAACCACTTCCATACAAGTAATATCAACACTACTACATGTTCTTCAGCAGTCCACTTCAAAGCATGTCACAAACGAGAGTAAGTGTAAATATTTTCATAATGTGGAGAGAGGAGAAAAGAGGAAAGGACCTTCTTGGCTGCACATTAGACTCCTCTAAAGGTGATAGGCACAAGTCAGGTCCCCATGTTCTGAAAGTGAAGTGCCAGGCTTTGAAACTTGCTTCTTGGTAAGCTGGAGTCCTGTCCCAGCTCCCTCTGGGCAGAGGGGCTGGAGGTGGATGCAGAATCCAGCTGTGAGGTTGTTCAAGTGACAGTGATTCTCACTTGCAGTACTTGGCCACTTGAATTTCAGTTTCTTGTAGAGCTAACCTGTATTGCTTTCAGCAAGGCAGGGTTTTCCTAAGCCAGCAGCAGCAGCGTGGTGTGGAGATCCTTTGATTACACAAATGTTTCCCGTTGTGACATGCACAGGCTGGGCTCTGTTAGCATTGAAGTTAAACAGTCGGGAGGTGCAGCTTCCTTAGCAAATTTTGGAATCTTCTGCAGCACAAACTTCTTGCTTCTGTCACATAAAGAAAGAAAGGAAACAGCAGCACCTCTACTGCAGTTCAAGGCAATGAGCAGCCGATCATGAGTTAACTGTACAGCTGAAAGCCACGTGCAGAGGAAACAAACTTGAGGAAAAAGAACTTCAGCTTTGTTATACCTGGATTGATTACAGGTCGGTGTTATACATTCTAGTGTTATATTAAATACTGTGTTAAAATTAAACCAGTGTTTTACAAATTTTGCATTTAATATGTGTTGATACTATTTGCAAAGCCAGACCTTGCAATTGCCAGTAGATTCAGCAACACCATTTACTAATCCTCTTACTGTGTCTTCGACTCTTCCATTTTAAGCTATTTGTTTTGTTTGTTGTTTTTTTAAAGAAAAAGAGCTTTGCTGCCTGTTAGATATTAATGCACTAAAAGATTCTCTTCCAGAACTTCATAAATCCTTCCTTGTAATTATTTCTTTTTATCTTTCTTCCTCATATGGCGTCTTAAGCCCTTTTTGTTTTAGAGCTCTACAACTCCTCAAGGTACGGTATTCATCACCACTGATAGAGATGGATTAATGTGGATTCATTAAGCTGCAGCCAACACAGTGACTTGAATGTGATGGTTTTACATAATGCCCTAAATAGCATGACTGGCGCATTTGAAGTGACCCAAGAGATTCCAACATTTTTGGTATCAGCTTTTCACGAGGTTAGTCATCTCCCATTAATTCCCTTGTAAATATCTTGGAGGAAGGTTACTGTTTGTTGTTTAAAGGCCGTGCATAAAGGCCTTTCATGTGAGACTGGGGATATGTTTCCGCCATGCAGCAGGTTTGGCAACAAAGTTGGCTTAGAAAGGTCATGCCCCTACTCACTTGTATTTGCCTCTTCTGCGTGGTGTGTTGCCACTCTGGTGTGCCAGGATGATGGGAGCAGCACTGCCAGCAGGATCACAGGAATGTTCTGCATTAAAACAAATTGCGCCTGAAGAATCTCAGGTATCCCTTCAATACAGTAAGAATCTGTCACATAAATGCAAGTTATTTATTTGTGAATGTCATAAGCACTGAAGTGAGACTAGCACAGGGGAAACTAAACCCTCAAAAAATGTGTTAGTGATGATTTATCCTAGTACAGAGTGCTATCAACAGCTGCATCTACAGTACTTTACTTGAAGTATAAACAAATATGCACATTATGCCCTTTGAAGCAGTCTTTTTTAATTTATTTCTTCAACACCAAAGGTGTCTCTTGTTAAGAGTAAACACAGAAATCCTCCAAGGAAATTTAAAAAATAAAGCCTTATACAATTAAAATATTGGCAGGATCAACTTAGAAGTTAATACTAAAATAGCTCGCTGTCACTTCTGTGGCTCCCCAAGCACCCTTCTCAGAAGGGCTTTCAGGAAATCTGAAGGGAACATATCTGAGCTTTGATGAAAATTACCATAAGGAGTTAAATCTAGGAGAGCAGGTTTGGGGTTTTTTTCTTCCTTAGCTATTCTAGTGACAAAATGCCCATTGACTCGCAGGCTGGCAGCCATGAACTCGGGTGCAGAATCGCTTTCATGTGCCGTGTCAGCAGCACATGCATGTGGCTACCAAAGGTGCCTTGGCTTCAGGGCTCCGCCCCTCCCTTGCGCACGGGCTCAGCCATTCCCGCTGGGACTGCCTAGTCACCGGGCTGGGACACGCTGTTGCGTGAGAGTAAGAGATCTCTTTGTAATGCATTGGAACGATGGGAATGGGCTCGGTATTCATGGGTGAGGCTAAACAAAACTTCCAGGAAAATGAGTCTATCATTTCGGTGACAGATCATGTGGCTCCCCATGCAGTAACCCACAGTGGGGGGTCACTGTAGCGCCCTACTCTGTGCAGTCTGTCAGTCTGTGCAGAAGCTGGCCTGGGACAGTCAGAAAGGGAAACCATAAGAAAGGGAGAACAGCTAATATTTTGGGATCCAGGTTTGACCGAAGTGAAAGTGTCCGTTGTTAGCTTTGCAGATGTTGGTCAGGATACACCAAACTACAGTCATGTGTATATAATTGACATCCAAACTCTTTCAGAGGCAGCATCATCCTGCTTTTGGCTTTCTAAAGGTGTCCTTTGTTGCTTTCTAAGTGCCAAGAACAGATCTGAATGCTCTGTGAGACTCCACCTGTTCTGGTCAGAGCAAGGGTAAAAACCAGGTTCTCCAAACTGATGTGAATTCTCATTACTAGAGTAGAATAAGCTCTTAGTTTTCCCATATGCGTACATGCCCAGGCACTGTCACTGGTAGCATGTTCTCCAAGGTATTCAGTGCCTGTGACCTAAGCACTCCACAGATCAAGACATGCCTTGAGTTTAAATTTTCATCAGCCTCTTCATAAGACAGGCAGTGAACCCATTGTGAAAACCCATTGGTGGCCCCCACGCAGTTGGGAAATGCCGTGTTTGAAAGTCAGACGGATTTTTAGGAACATTGCTTCTGCCAACAGATACTGATAACCTGCTTTCATAATAATAGCACCAACTTCACCCTCCAGCAACCTGACACACTTCTTTGCCTCACCAAACAGATCTGTCCTGCACCAGTAGTGGATCTGGAATGCCATACTGCCAGGAAGCAAAGCTTTCCAGCATCCACTTTCTGACCAAAAAAAAAAAAAAAAAAATTGGTGGTGCACGTGGTGAAGAGTTTTCCTGCAGAGTTGAAGAGACAGAGGGAGGGAGCTGCCTTGGTACCTGTGACTGTGAGCAGTCAGACTTTTGAAAGAAGCCCAGGTGGTGGGGTTTTCCATGAGGCTGGTCCATAGTCCAGCACACTAGAGCCCAAGAGCCAGCCAGAGAGCTCTTCTCCACAGTGATTGCAGCCAGGCTGCTGGCCAGGGCTCACATCCGCCATGGCTTAGCACAGCTGGGCTGCGGGTGTTTCTGAGTGATAGCCAAGTATTTTGTGTCCTACCATTCTTGGCTGCCCTTTTATATTTTCTTCATATCAGATCCCAGCATACAAGAAACCTGCAGCAGATTTTTAGGTGACTGCTGGAAACCCATTAAACACATCATTCCCCCACATGGTGGCATTGCTTGCAAAAAGTATCTGTTGATTCCCAAAGTGTGATGTTTTGTTCTCAGGTGCTTTAGCCTGAGTTCTGCTGCTACAAGGGAGAATTTCCCACCAGGCATGCCTGCTCCTCTTCACTTAGTCTGAGAATGAATGCTCTTCCAGATCAGATGGACCATGGAGGTCTCCGAGACTAGCAACCCCACTGAGGAGCTCTCAGGGAAGCTGTGTAGGAACATGCAGAAAGCAGCTACTAGAAAGGCTCTAGTGACTCTCCTTCTGTCATCAGTGGTGCAGACCAGCTGTCAGAGGAGTGGTCACACTGCTCTGGAGTCACCATGGAGTGACAGAGGTCAGGCGGGCAAAAATGCACGCTGCTCCATGACCATCCCAGAAGGGATGCACTGGCTGAAGAAAGCCAGGAAATTTGGAAAGCCTCTGTATGAGACGTCCAATGAACACGTCTCACTACAGAGAGGAAGTATTGGTAAGTAATGTGCATTATGATGGGTGACCTCTGGGCCTCCTCAGGTCGTCCTTCCAGGAGCAGGGTGAATGTCAAAGCGAGATCACATCACCCAGGGCCTTGCAGTGCACAAAACCTCAGTAAAGTTCTGGCAGGCTGGAGGTAGCAGGCTCAGTCACTCAGCCAGGCATCAGTTGTCAATGTGGTCGCTGTTGAACGAGTGTAACGACAGATTGTCAAATACCTAAACAAGGGCTGCTTTTTGGCAAGAGCCGAGATATTGAAATGATTTGTAAATCATTTGCAGGATTTCCTTCCTACATCTTTTCAGCACCATAAGTGGATTAGACTGCTGGTCCTTCTAGATAGCATTCTGCTGCAAAGGGGCTGTTACCCCACACTTCAAGGAAAGATGAAAGGACAGTTGTGGTAGATGGTGTGGGATAGCCAGTCTTAGAAACCTATTCCCAAAACTGCAGTGATTGGAAGCTGGCTTTACTCCAGAAGCATGAGTATAAATCCCTTCCAAAGCTCTTGTTTATTTTTATGCATGTATTAGCAGTCCTCTTTTGACTCCTGCTAAGATTTTGGTTGTGCTGATATTAGGTAGGAAGGGATTTGGCCGAGTAACTGCACGCTGTGCAAAAAAAAATTATTTCCTTTTTATCAGTTTTAAATGTGTCCTTTTTCAATTTAATTGAATATTCCTTTGTGTTTATACTGTGGAAGGGAAACCAGCAGCATGTATTTGTGAGTGGATTTGCTGGACAGGGGCTGGGATTGGTTTCCCACTGCTTCAAACCAGGGGAAATCACAACAGAGTGGAATACACAAATTAAGGGTTTTGGTTAATCAAACTCAACAGTAATTTGGAACCAAGAGAAAGTCTTAGGGGACTTAGTCCTTACAACACACCCATATTTTTTTTCTCTGCCTCCCTTCCCCCTTTTTCTTTCAGGAATGATTCAATACAATATCTTGTGAGAAACTTACCAATTTTTAATTGAGCAAGCTAGTGGAAGTTAATCCCTGCTCATGGCAGGGAGGTTGAAAATAGATGATCTTAAGGTCCCTTCCAACCCAAACCATTCTATTACTTCTTTTACTTCTATTACTAAAAAAAACTTCTATTACTGAAAAACAAGGCAAAAATCAAGGCAAAATCAATCAACCTTAACCCTAATGTTTTCTTCCAGTTTTAAAACAGTCACCAGAACATCCCTTATTAAAGGGGCTAATTAAGTATGATCCCTTTTTCTTTCTTGTAAAGGTTATTGGAAAACAAACCAAGCAACATCTTTGTTATATTTTTGCTGAGAAAGTTCCTTCTTTGGCAGGGGAAGGGTAATTGTGATAGCAAGCTGCTTCTGTTCCCAAATTCCCTGATGTGCTGGGGTCATGTTGCATATTTGCACTCTGCTTTAACAAGGAACAACAACACAGACTGAAAGGCTTATTTTTGGTGTCACTACATTTAGAGCAGATGTTATAGGCTCAATTATCCTGGTACTTCAGCTGTAACATTGCATTATTCTCTAAGCTCCGTATCTTTGGCTGAAATTGTTTTGTTGGAAGACACTGCTTTCTGAAAGCTGGTGCTTCTGCTCCTCCACTTAGTATAGCCTGACAGCTACCTTCAGTAAGCAAATTTATCATTTTGGATTGCTTCTGCACCGTAGCTACAAATCACATTGAATGTACTGCTGAACAAAACACATTTTATAATGTGGAGCATCTGCCCATTATAAGAATATCCAGCATGTTAACGCAGGATCATTAGTCGCCGAGTATAAATTGATAGGTTATCAAGTTCTGCATATTTCAGTCAGCATTCAAAAAAACCCTACTTGTGTAATGCAGGAATACTCTAAGTTCAGCAACCTCACAGTATAGTTGAGTATCTCCATATATAACAATGTTGTGAAACAGAAAGACACGTCCCGCAGCTCCTGAATCACAGCCTTGAAATGCAGCATGACAATTATTTCATTTTGAGGCCAATGGTGATGAGCTCTGTCAGCATGGCGAGTAATTAGAAGAAATAGGGATCACTTGACTCATCTTTTCTTCCTGCCTTTGCCAGGTCTTTAAAGATACCATTTTCACCATCTAAAGCTTATTCCATTCCATTATTCCATTCATTTACTGCATCATATCCTGGAGTTATGTTTATGAAAAGGGACTCTACATTTTTAATTTGAAGTTTTTTGTCTTTGAAGCAATAAAACCATTTCTAACACTTTCTGTAAAGGTGATGTTTTTTAGAATGCATAAACTGAGATGAAAATAACTGAAAATAATGAGTCAAGCCAATAAAACTAGCAGAGGAATCAGCCAAGAGGTAGCACAAAGAAGGCAGATCACATATTAAAAAACAGTTGGATCATTTTCTTTTAAAAATCCAGCTAGACATGCAATTCCTTATGTCTGTCACCTAACATTTGCCACATCTTCTACTTTATGAGCACATACACTTTGCTTGGTAAAAAGGCAGAATCTTTCACTACAATGTATAGCACGATATGGCAGATTTACACTATTTCTATTATTAAGTAGTGTTATAACAAGAGGGGGCTTGTTAAATTTTCATTATTTTAGTAGCAGCCTTCTCCAGAAAAAATACTCATATATTTCTTACACTCGGACTGTATGAACAGATTATCCAAGAATTACATATAAATTATTAATCACCCAGTGCTTCAGAAGCCACCCTGTGTCTCTCTAGTGCAGGAACTCTTCTGCTTTTGCAACCTAATGATATGATTTTCCCAGCTGCGGTGTTTCAGTGCTAAGCCAGATGGAAGGCTGATGACAGAGGGAGACGTGAAGTTATGGTGATGCCTACGGTTGTACCTCACCTTGCTTGGAGGAGGTTATGAAACAGTAACCTAAACAAATTCAGCAGGCAAAATACAGAAAACTAGTTAGATGAGAGACGATGGATAGAATTGGAGTGGGCATGTGTTTTCGGTGGTCTGTATAGGGATTAGTGGAAATACCTGAAAATAAGCAAATAGGGAAGGTCTTTTCCTCCTGCATTCCCCAAGAACATCTTTTTTGACTCCATTTTTAAGTGGCAAGCCTGAGAACTGTGATTTGCATTGTCTGTACACATTCTTGGCTGTACATGGTTACCGCTCAGGAAAACAAGATTGATTTCTCATTCTCAAGCACATTTATAATGTCTGTGCAAATGAATGTAGGCCATATCCCGGCTAGATCAATATTTATGCAGCCTACTTTAGAAAGCAAGGGAGTTGCTTCTGAGCAGCAGGGGATCTTGTAATTTCTTTTCCTATGGTTTCCTCTTTTCCTCGTTTCCAGTGAAATTTGTTCGCATCATGCTCCATGCTCGCTGACAATTAAAGGGAGTTTTCACGCAGGCCCCTCCAAAAGGCCGAGCTGCTGCTGGCACCGAGGCAGCGCCGGCGCCTGGGGACGCCCTGGGGTGGAAGGAGGTGTGGATGAGCCCGTGGAGCTGCAGGCCAGGCACGGGGCAGCAGGATGGCCCCGGCAGTGTGTGCTTGTGGCAAGGTGTGCGAGGGCACAGTGCCGCTCCCCGAAGGGACGGGGGCTTTCCCCGCCAGTGGCTTCTGCCGCCCCCCTCCAGCTCCGGCGAGCCACTCGTCTTTGGCTTTGTGCACTTCATTCCACTTGCGAAAGAGCAACAATTAATTACCCTAATTAAACCCAACTGCAGAATATCGAATACCGCGGTTTGTTTCATTCTTCTAGGCTCACCTCTTTCGTGCACACATTCCCCATGCTGTTGTCACAGCTAATCTCTTTCATTCATTTTGAAATGGTGGGCAGGGGGCCAGGGGAGAACGGAACACATAATAAATCAAAAGGCAGTAGCAAAACATTAAAAAGAGCCAAGCTCCCAGCAGTATGCCGATATCTATGTTTAAAAGGATCTTCCTAAACAGCTGTTTTCTCACAGCACAGCTTTCATTTTCTTGATGCTTAGGAGGAGGCAACTTCACTGACCCGCAGACAGAAGGCAGCATTTGTGAATACCCTTTGCTTTTCCTTCTGCCGTATTTACCAGAATTTTCTTTTCGTAACCTGACTTGAATAAACTCAAGGGCCTTCAAATGCCCATAGTAATGCAAGTTCCTGCACAGTGATGCATATATTTGGAAATTAATTGGGAGATGATAGCAAGTAACTTTACAGTATTGGTATCTTCTGATTGTCAATTTAATTTGCCATCAAATAAAATACACTTTAAGTATATAAAGTATTCCCTGCAAGCATTATTTTTTTTTCTAAAGAAGTTCCTCCATGATGCAAACATGACAAGCTCTAGGCTATTAAATCATCTTGATTTCCATGGCCATAGCACTGAAATGCAGCATTAGCAAATATTGAATGCCTCTGTAGTAAATAATTCCTTTTTTTTCAAGTGACTAACTAGGCAATAAGAACCTTGTCAGTTCTGTGTTGACAAAGTATCTTAGTTACTGAGTAACTATAGAGATGTTTTCCTTATGCTTGACGTAATTATCAAAATGCTTTCCAATAGCTGGTGAAAATGTTAAGGCTCAAAGAGTAATTCCTGGAGTGTGGTTCGCTGTTCGCAGGGACATACAAGTCAGCTCTGCACGGGCCAGCTATGCACCCACAACTAAAAAGATCTTCAATGTATTTCTTCTTGCCAGCAGTCCCTTTGGAGCAAATTGGAATATCATGTGCTGCCCTCCAAATCAAGTTTCAGATTTGGTCAGCCTCAGGCACAGGGCCAGGAGAAAAGAGCTACAGACATCCGAGGGCATAAGTCAAAATTACTTTGTTTCTCCTAAATCTCCAGCTTAGGTAAGGACTTAAACTCTGTGTTGGCTTGTTCAGAAAGCAGAGTGCAGTTGAAAGTATGTGCAAAGCTTGCCCTAAGAGCCCCCATCCCAAAAGGATACTGGTTGTGCTACTTCGCTGATCTGAAGGCAAATCTTTCTTCACGGTCCCTGGCCTGTGCTGTTTTAGTATTTAGGAGTGGTTCAGATTTTGCCCTGGTGCTGTTAACTCTCTGCAGATCTTGACTCCCTGGAGCCTCTGGCAGACACCCCAAAGTTGGATGTGTCCTATGGCCTAAAGAACACGGGCTAGTGCACTGTGGTGGGGAACATTTCCTACTTGGCATTCATGCTGAGCTCTGCATGGGTGATTTTTCTCCTACAAGTGATGTGGAACATGTAGAATTTCAGTCTGAGCTGTGCTCAATGAAGAATGAAGGCTGGAAGGGATCCCAGTGGGATATTTACTGTCTCTTACTGACTTAGAGTATTATACATACCATACAAAATTATTACTTACAGTATAATGTCAACAATAATATATAAACTGTACCCTTGTTGTTCCAACAGGTTGTCTTTTAGATATGCAGTGGCAGAGGCTCCATCACCTCCATGCCTGGCTGCTGTCTGTCCTCTGCCCCGCTGCCCTGACCAGCTATAATTATTTCCCAGTGACTAACCCGAAACTGCCTTGCTGCCCCACAGGCAGAGAGCAGAATAATTACCTTCCGCTTTGCAGCCCCACGTGTTGAAATACCCTTCTTTCCTTCTTCAGGCAGAACAAGGGCAGTACCTTTGGACTTTCCTCATGGGTGATGTTCTCCAGGCCTCCTGTCAGCCACATGGCTGTCCCCGTGTCCAGCTGAGGAGCTCTCGTTCTGGGAGAGCCCTACCCCAAAACCAGCCTGACTTGCAGCAGGGTAGAGGAAAAGGGCTTGTGCCCGCACCTTGTGAGCCGTACCTTGTTGGTACATCCCAGTGCAGTGTTTGCCTTGGTCTCAGAAACACGGTGCTCCCAGGCTTTAGCTCACAAGCCAGGTTCCTGCCCAGCAATCTGGGCTGTTGCCTGACTGGATTTGTACATTGTTCCTGCCTGATACCACCATCTCCTATGAGCTTGGCCCCGTTCTGAATTGCATCCTGTGTTTCTCCCCACGCCAGCACAGTGTCCCATCAGTGACACCAGTGGCGATGCCAGCCCCGGCACCAGCCTGCCCTGCTGTTCCTGGTACAGCCACTGCGCCTGCTGTCACTCACCCTCTTGCTACAATTTGACAAGCCTTGTGTCAGCCTCTTGTAAATTTCTCTTTTAAGCTTACTTATGATGAGAACAGCATCAGAAACACAGTCAAAACACTTGGAAGACAAGATACATGACATCTACATCATCTCCTTTCTGTAAGAATGATGGCTGCCATAAAAGGAAATAAATTTGCTTTAGCTCATTAAGTGCTCATTCCTTTTATCACCAAGTGTGAATTAGTCCACATTTGAACACTTGCTCCAGTATTTCCAGGGCATTGACATGAAGTTGGCCAGTTTTCTCCATTGCTCTCAGTTTTAAGGGAGCCGCCCTATTTGTCCATCTCCGTACAAAGTCACAGTTTGAGTCATCCTCCATCAAGTCTTACAGACAACTAGCTACTCATGGCCCAGAGGTGCCATTAGCCAGTCTTCAAGTATCTGAGGTCAAAGTATCGCTGCCAATTTGCAAATAATTAACTTCTGCATTAAGTCTTTCCTTGTTAGAGTCATTTCCATGTTAGAGTCACCCATCTTTCCCACTGGTGCTGCTGGTGTTTGTGTTACCTACCCACATGCAACTGGTCTTTTGGGGAAGAAAAGTAGAAACTAAAGGCACCAAACACTTCTTCTACACAAAGCAGCACGATGAAAGCATTCCTGTTTCAGGAATTAAAGACTATAGAATCACAGAATGGGATTCCTGATGTGACTCACATTAGAATGTGGTTCCTGGTGTCCCTTGATAATCCCCTCTCAGCTTACACCTTGGCCCTTGCTGCCCCTGCACGTTGGGGCAATGCTTTGTATGTGCTTGGCTTGCCAGGTGTCCTCTTCCTGGGCATTTCCCTCCTGTGCTGAGGATGGAAGACTGCACCAATTAAAGAATAAAAGGTTTTAGAGAGCAAATAAGTGAGTCATGCCCTGGTACGTGTCACTGTAAGTAAAATAAAACAGTAAATCAGTATATTTCATGGAAACAGCGTGGTCCAGGTTTTGCTCATGGAGCCAGCACAAGAGATCTGTGCATTCGCAGATCCACACGGACGTGGCCATCCCTGGCGCACCATGTCCCACCCCAGCTCGCAGGACTGATGAGGTCAGTTTCTCACAGTGCCATTGAAAGGAGTTGGTTCAGAGTGAAAAAGGTAAAACAACTCCCAAGGCAGCCCAGGGAGAGACAAGGGGAGAGTAACAGGAATTCCAGTGTGCAGGTATTTGATATAAGCTTTGAAAAAGGCCAGTGGCTGCTCTCTGCCACTCTACCCACTATTTCTTCCTCCACTTTGGCTGACCAAAAAGCACAAGCCAACCATGTTGTGTTAATAATGAAGAGAAATGGCTCTTTGTTGACGGACCTGCCACTACACATCCCCAGAAGTCCCATGAGTGGCTCTGCTCAGGAAAGCTATGCTTGATTAAACTGAACCCTGGCTTCTGAAATACTGGAGCAAGGGCTGTTGTGGGACTTCATCCAATAAAACTGTGTTTTATTTTTATTGCTCCTCATCTGTTTTCCCTGATTTTGATAAGGCCAGAGAGCACCTTGGCTCAGCAATCTCTGCTCTCAGCAGGAGGAGGAGAATCATACACTGAGTGACCTTACTGAGGTGCCTGTCACGTAAAAACCCTTCTGCCAGCTGGAATCCTGCCTGCACCCACTTTTCTCTCTCCTTCATGAATATTTATGGTGGCAAAACTAGATATTGCATGAATTAGTATGTAACTTTAAAATTACACAATAAGCAATTTCATATAGAATGAAGTTCCTTGGCAATTTTTCCATATAGTTGTATCAGTAAGATTCGTGCCTGTGCAATTCCCAGGGTGAAATCAATTTTAGTTTTTTTTTTGGTTTTTTTTTAGTAAGGTATAGAAAATTAATGTGATTCTCCACACACTTTCATCACCAGACTTTGCTGGTTTCCATTCCACTGTAAAATGATGATAGTGCCCTGCCTCTCAATTTATATTTTCCTTTGCCTGCATATTGCTTTTGTCTTCCTGGGGTTGCCTGTTGTACCTTCCTTTTTCATGTTTCCTTTTTTATCCCACATCTAAGATCACTGTTTTGTCATGAGACAGGGTCTTCCTCAAAAATGCATCAATAATAGAGAAAAAATGGAGGAGAGAGTCAACGCTGCAGTAGGCGAGAGGAGTAAAGTAGGTTAGGCAGTTAGCATTCATCAAATATTTAGTGAGTGATACAAGCTGAGGCCAGCTGTACGGGATCTGGATATGTTTTCTCTTTGTATGACTTGGTTAGTCCATCACACAGGTCCCTGCAGAGCACCCCAGCACTTACCCATGGCCCTGACCTACATTTTGCACGGCGTGTGTGCCCATCTTTCCCCAAATGGCAAAGCCCGCTTTGGAAGAGGGTTTTGCTCCCATCTCAAGGCACCTGCAGCTGTGCACAAGCAGAAACCCAGCATCTGGTCCCTGCTCACCCTGGCAGGACATGAGCTGCTGTTGTAGGTAAACATTCTTAAGCCCTTACTGTAAAATGGTCTCTGTGTTTCCCTTTTTCTTATTCAACCCTTTCTTCATCCTACTTTTTTCCTTCTTACAGCAGACACTGCTCTGGGAGAAGCCGGCATTTCCCACTGGTAAGATCAGCTGAGCTCACCTAATTTCTCTAAGCCACAGCGCTGGAAGGCTGGGCTTGTCTTGTGCTGGGCTTTTTTCCCCCCCAAAACACTAAGGATTAAAGATATTATCCTATAATGTCATGGGAACGGTTTATCAATTCAAAAGGGCTTTAAGATCCCCAGGGAGATGAAGCCATTGTGCCACATCAGGCTTTGTCATGCCACCCCCAGTGTGCCAGGGCCTTGCTGTGCCTGTAGGTCCACACAGTGCCCACGGCCTGTGGGGCCAGGCCGCTCCTTGTGCTGGGCTGGGTTACAGTGCAGGGGCCTGTGCTTGTTCAGAACCTGTAGTCTCAAAGACAAACTGGGACAAACTGCCTTGCCTCATCCCTTAAATCCTGCAGTGTGCCTGCCCTCTGCCAGGCTCTTCTCCCCCTGCATCTTAGTGCAGGTGTGCTGCTTTACACAACAACTGTTTGCTGGCACGTGGATTTCTCTTTCTTTGTAGCAAGGCTGGGGCTCCAAACAGCTCAAACAGTTTGTGTGTGTGCCCCTATCTCCCTCACTGAGCTGCCTGCCAGGAACCCACACACACCTTTTTGGCTGCCACAGCCCCGACTGGAGGGGTCCTGCTTTGCAGGCACCTGCCGAGTGCATCCCTTTGCTTTCGTTTTTGTTCCTCAGGGTCCCTCCGAGCTGCAGCTCTCTGCCAGGCAGCTCCCTGTGCCTAGGGCAGCTCACAGAAACATGAGGCTGCGGGATAAGCAGCCAGGGCTCAGGAACGTGCCACGATTTGCTAAAATTGCCTAATGAGGCTTAGAGCAGCAACTTCAGGCACTTGCAAAGCATGTAACAAAAGTAGCACCCTTAGGCAAATATAACCCTAATGTCTTCACATAATAATTAAAAGGGCAAATTTAGGAGAAAATATTACTCCCTGTCCGTAGAAGGCTTGCTTTTCTCTTTTACTCCAGGCTAGAAATATCAATGGAGTTAAACATTTGTCGACGCTTGCACAAGCACAGCCAGAGCAAGAGAGCTGAGTATAGGCAAATGGTTCCAAAAGAGAAGCCAGAGCCTGCTGTCGCTGGCAAGATGCAGGGTTCGAAGGAAATGAAGATGAGTGAGATTGCAAAACTGAGATGCCTGCACTTGCAAATTACTTGTAATGGCTCCAGAAACGACTTGTCTAGTGCTGTTGTTTTACCTTTTACCTACCACTAGGTATGCACCTCAGCTCATTTAAAGGGCTGTATGGAGACATATAATTTGTTTACAGCTCGTTAATTGCCATTATAATAACAATGGCATGATACATGCGAAAGCACGCTGGCGTTTTGGTGGTAGCATGCAGCAGAGCCTCCCGAAGACAGCTCATTGCTTGCCCAGAACCCGGTTACAAAACACTATTTAGTCCTATTAGGAATAATTTCGGGGGCAGATTGGGGAGCACGAGTCTTCCCTTTGCCACAGACAGAACACACACAGTTTAAACTTGTTTCCTTCCTAATTGCGGGTGAGCAAAGCACAGGCACTGTTCTTTCCATCTGGGTCATTTAGGGTTTGAAAAGGAGCTAATGAGGAAGCCAAGGAATTATAACATGAGGTTGGTTCTCTAACTTCTTCTATCCCAGTTGTAACACATTCAATTGTAGAACTTCTTTTGCAGGAGGAGCAATGCCTCCTGCTCCCAGCAGATGATCCTAAGTCATTCCTCTGGGTACCAGCTCAGAGGTTACTGCTTTCCTTTGGCCACAGTCCTTAGGCTGACCCCGTGTGCGGGGGTGGCAAATGTGGTGAATCAGCTCAAAAAAAAGGACAGAAAGGGGAACAGGAATTGTATTGCTGGCTCAACCTCAGATGCTAATGGGAATTTGGCTTGCCTGACGCAGGATGCAGATTTTGACTGGGATGCCATGAATCCTGGTAACGTCCTCTGCTGGCATTTGGTGCTTCTTCTGAAAAAAAAAAAAAAAAAAAAACCTACCTAGATCTCAGAATTTGAAAAGGGGCTTTGCACTTCTTTTCTCTTAAGAAGAGTTTAAAAACTGTGGGTAAGTTAAAAGGATTCAAAGCTTTTACAAAATATACAGACAACTATTTCTTTTGACCAGCTTTAGTAAGTACCTAAGTAAGCCAGGTTCTGACTGAGGGGTATAAATGCTCTTTTTTGGAATGGAAACATTTTTCCTAGTAGTTTACTATTCTCTGAACTTGACATGAAGCACAGAGCAATTGTCAGCAATGCGCCCCATGAACACAAAAATAAACTCCATCACAAGATTTTGCCTTTCAAACTTTTTTCATTGCAGTGATCACTGTTTGCCAAGAAATAACAGATACAAAGAGAAGAGATTCTGCTTGGTTCAGTAGTAGACCTAGAACAATTATTTTGTGGTTACAGAAAAAGCCTTGCCGTTTTCACTGTATATCTTGAGAAAAATTCTTTCTTGCCAAGAGATTTTATGAGAAGCACAGGCTGTGCTATAAAATCATGCTGTATTCTTCATTTAATCACAGGGAGCTGGTATAAAATGCAGACACTGAAAGCAAGAGATGAAATCTCACAACTTTGTGTGAACCCACTCTTGTGGTGGAGGACAACTCCTGACTTTGGTTTTCACTGTGATGTTAAGTCCCAGCAAACACTTTCAATCCATAGCATCTGCACAAGTTTCATGTTGCAGCTCCAGAGCCAAGTAAACATCATATCACAGCAGGATATGATGGATTTCCCCATCCTCATGACATCACCTCCTTAGCAGGGCATTTAGTGGCTGAATGCTTCAGTCACGAGTGTAGCCTCTTTCTTGGTCATTTTTCCCAACCTGACTCCAGTACCAGGCTCCTTCTGGCTTCCTGTGTACAGCAGAAATCCATTTCTTTTTTCCCTGGAGCCATTACCAGATCTGTCTTTGTGGCCAGGGCTGCCTTGCAGGGGGTTTCTGCAGCAAGTGGAGAGGCTGCTGACACCGACTGTGTCAGCACAGCACATTTGCCAAAAGCCTTGCAATGTGTTTTATGTAGAGAAAAGTCTTCAGCCCTCCTAGTCCGCTCTTGTGAGGCTCCTAGCTGAATTTATGTGTCTCTGCCTGGAGGTGGTTGTCCTCTAGAAGAGTCTATGGGCACATGGCAGAAGATGGCAACTTCATCTGTCTTCCAGAACTACCTGAGGTGCTGCAACTGCAAGGGGTTTACAGCAGGATTTTTCTAGAAGCAACTGGAAAAGGATCTGAGGACAGAGCTCACCAGGGCTCTTCTAGATTATCCCTCTCTCTATAAGCCAGATTAACATATCTTTCATATCTTTTTTTCCCCTTAGGATGTGCTCCTGTGGCAGCATGACTGGCCCTGGATGCATCTGGTATACCTTGAGGAAGCCAGCTTTGATAAGGATTGCTTTCCCTGGCTTTTCAAAGTGGGAAATTTAGGTTTTACTGTGACCACGTGTAGAAGTGTGGTTTTTGGAGCTGTTACCATCATCCAATGCACTTGGATTTTGCTGCCACTCACTTTTTTCCCTGTCCTCACAAAAGGGGTCTCCATGGAATGCTATTAGGCACCTTGCATCTTCCACTGGAGCAGACACCACATATGTTCAGAAGGGTTATCCTTGTTCCCTCACTTATGCCAAGCCCATTAATCTTGATGCAAATTAAAATGTTGTCATCCATACTGGGACAGTTGCGGGGTGGGGGGTGCCTGTGTAATGTACCAAGCTTCCACTGTTTAGGGTGTGCTTTGTTACCTGGAATAAATTAGTTACAGTTTCTTGATCTACATACAGTACGGGATCCAGCTGTTGTGTAACTCTGGAAAAACCTTCTGTTGTTACACAACATTGCTGGTATCACCCCCATCTATGATACAGCTGTGCAATCAAAGCTGTGTTGCGAGCACGAGTGTGTTTGTACTCCGCACATCCCTCTTCCTGCCCCACTGTGTGCACAGACACATCAAACACCACCTGCTTGTTTGGGCACACAGGGAACAATCCTCTTTTTCCCGCAGACTGTAAGGGAATTGAGCTCAGAAGCTGAAGCAGCTTCGTGACAATGATTTTGGTTTGAACTGCGTGGGTGGACACTGTTTTACTCACAGGAAAAACTACCAGCCCTTGCCCCAAAGTACCAAATGGCCACAAGTCCCCTGCCCAAAATGAGTCTTGCAAACGGAAACATGGCTTCTGGACCAGCTCTGCTTTCCACTCCTGACGTTTTCCATCTGGGATATATAAACCCTGGGTCGTTCCCATTTATGTCACATGAAAAGAGGAGGAGAAAGCCCACTCCTGCTGGCCACACGCAAGCACCGGCCAACCTTTGTACCCGGGGTCAGCAGAGGTTTTGTTCCACCCAGAGGAGGAAGCGAGTCAGGTGCCACTGTCCATGAGCACGTGGGGTCACTGGTGCTCGCCCAGCAGAGTGAGTGCCAGCTCTGCTGCAGCCTTCCCTGGGAGTGGGAACGTGCAGTCTGAGAATATGAGGGGTTTTACTCTCATCAAGCTCAAAATTATTCATTTTTAGGGGAAAAAAAAAAAAAAAAAAGAGGAAACACCTGATTGACGTACCTGCTCCCACATGCTGTGGAAGTGCACACAAAGATGAAGAGCTGTGCATGAAGTGGGGCTGTGTGTACCCTGCTGCCAGCAGCTCAGGACTCTGGCACCAGTCACAGAGCCTGACAAGGCATTTCAGCTTCATTGGAGCCCTTGGCTGCACATCACCAGAGCCCACCCTGGGTCACTGACATTGCTGTCTCTCATTACAGCCACAGACTTTAAGCTGCGATCAGTATCTCCAGACACAGACAAAGTGTGGACACCACCAGCATGTGGCAACACAACTCCTTATAAGGACCCTCAGAGAAGAGCAATAAAGACCAGAGCTCATCATTTTACAAACATGTAGGGACCAGTCCTCATCCCAGAGCTCTTACAACACCTCACAGGCAGCAGTGAAGGAGAGAAACCCCAGAAAATGTCTCCTGATGGTGTTTAAGTCCCCAGCTCCCAGGCTAACTTATACCTTCTGATTTCATTGGAAGATCTGGCTTGAATGAAGCAGGACACAGTCACGCTCCAAGTCACACAGTGGCAGAGAAGACAGCAATCGTAAATCTCCTGAATCCCAGCCTTGTGCTCTTTCTTCCCAAGTTCATGAGTGCTTAATCTTTGAGAAGCTTACGCTAAGATTTTCATGTTTGTTTAAAGTTTTAAAACAAAACCTAATCACCTGCAGGCAATCCTACATGGCTTTTTTTTTCAGTCCCAGATGCAAAACAACCCTAAACCTGCTCTGCAGATCTGCTGACACAGGGGAGATTAAATGCTATTTTTCTGGTCTTTTTAAACCCCTTATTGATTTTTTTCCTGGGTTCACATAGGGTTCACAAGGGAGAGTGCTGGTCCTCCGTGTATGACTGTCCATTTTATGTGCCACTTTCTGTATTAAAGGACAGGCTGCAAAAAGGGCAATATGGACAGTAATGCTGAAGGACTTGCTCATGGCCCAGAGCCCCACCAGCTTCATTTGAGATATGTTTTTCACCTGATATGGTTAAAGCATCACAGGGGGTGATGTGGAGGTCGCAGCTATTTTGCTGTTGGTTTGAGAGAGTGATGAATCCAGAGCAATTGGCCTTTGGTGGGTTGCAGAGGGAAAGGACCTGATTCCTTTTACACCTGCTGCCCTGCCTTGGTTTGTAATTGCCTGATTGGCCTTGACACCAAGAGGTCAGCCTCTGTCCCCAAGGTGTGGGTACAGAGCCTCTGCACGAGCCACAGGCACCCTGTGGGCACCAAACCCCTGGGGACCTGGGCCACGTTTTGAAGACGTGGGAGCAGGGCTCCCACCAACCCCAGCTGTACTCAGGGACACCCACCCAGTGACATGTGGCTGTCTGTGTCACTGTCTGGGAAAAAGGACCACCACAGAAAGGAGAAGAGCCAGGATCTGAGCTCCAGTGTGAGCCTTGATCATCCGCACAGCTGGAGCACCAGCCCTGATAACCGCATCTGCTGGAGGCACTGCCTGGCTCCCAAGCCACCACCTGGCTCTCAGTCATGGCTTTGTCAGAAATCTTGTTCTTTGAAATACAGCACAGAAACTGGAACAGCAAAGGGAAAAAGATGAACATACTGAAAGAAAAGACACTGCACAAAGAGCTTCACTGGCAATTTCAGCATAAATGGGTGGTATCTGGTAGTACCACAAGGAAGTGAAAATGGGGTCTTATTACAAGAGGTGTTGGGCAAGGGTGATTACACTTACAGTTGCCTGGGCTACAGGTATACATATAAATGAAACAAAAGAATCAGGTATACCTACAAACAATACATAGAATCACACAATAAATAAGGTCAGAAGGGACTGTCTGGCCCAACTCCTACCCAGAGCACAGCCAGCTTTAAAGTCAGAGTAAGCCTTTGTTGGGAGAGCTTTGCACATCCCTGCAGGAGACAGTTTGACCACCTACTCTGTGAAATTTTTTTGCTAATGTTTGATTGGGATTTCCTTGTACATAACTTCTGTTTGGTGCCTCTTATCCTTTCACTGCACACTTCCAAGGTGAGTCTGGCTCTGTATTTCCTGCAAGGTAGTGTCAGACAGCACTGAGGTCTCCTTTCAGCCTTCTCTTCTTCAGGCTGGACAAACCCAGCCCACTTGTCCTCTACTTGTATGCCACATCCTTCTGTTGGACCTGCTCTGGTACCAAGGGCCCTACAACTGGACACAACACACTTAGATGTGGCCTCCCAAATGCTTCGTGTTTTCTTCCAGAGGGGCTGAAGATTTGTTTGGTTTGATTATAATCTAGGTTCTCTAAATTTAAGAGGTCTTGCTTTTCCAGCTAAAATACCCTACTGACTAATGCTGGGCAAATGACACTAAGAAAGATCCTCCAGCTGCCCCTACGTGGCTGCTCCCTTCTTCTTAGCTGGTTTCTAAATTGTCAGAGCAGGGAGGCTCCTGAACAACCTTTTATTGAGAGAAGTAGGACAAAATTCAGCCTAATTAGCACTCTAGTAGAGCTAGGGCAGTGTGAAACAGGAGTCTACAGTGAGCTGTGGGTGATGGAAGAGGTTGCGAGCCTTGCACAGGAGTCTCACGATGTCTCTGAAGCCCCTACGTTCCTCTTCACCGTTTTAAAAGGCAAAACCTGTGCTTGCCCTTACCCCCGTGCCTGCAAAGCAGGGCACAGCCTGTGGCAGCGACCTGGGGCCGCTCCGCTTTGGGGCCACTCCTCTTTTCCTCCAAATCTGCGGAGTCACGCCCGGCGAGCCCGGCCGCTCCTCGCATCCCGCTTTCCGCGGCCCTCCAAGCACGGGCGCTGCTCCCACGTGCATCCTCTCTTCCACGCGGTTCATTTCCCCACCGTGGTCTGACTTACATCTCCTTTTTTCTCCTTTTCCTTTTGTAGCAAACTCCACCTTGGCTCTGCGAGAGTGACACAGGCTTCAGCCTGGCAGGGTGCGTGGTCCTTTTCCTTCGCTCGTTCCCTTCAGGGTGGCCTCAGTGCACTGGGAAAACATTGCAGGAGAAGCTGACCGGGGCTGAAGGCTGAGCTGGCTTTTATTCTGATAAGTAATCAGGTCGCATAAGCGCTGTTAGACATGATCAGTTGCATGATCTCTGCCGGCAAGTTCCTCAGCAAGGAGGGCAAACCCTTCGGTGCTGTGCTTCATGGCAGAGCCAGAGCTTTGTGCATTCCTTGGCCGAGTCCCGTCGCATTTGAGGCAAACACATTTGCCTCTGGGCAGGGAGGCAGGGGCGAGGAGGGCAGGGGCTCTGCAGCCGGCTTTGCAAAGCCTGGCTTGTTCCTCTGTACCCTTCCCCCGGGACTCTCTGCCTCCATCCATCCATCCATCTATCCCTTGCTCCCTGCAGGTCTGAGGCAAGCCGAGGCACGTGGCCAGCCTCTGGAGCAGGAGCCAGTGCTCACCAGCAGTTTTCAGCCTCAGGATGTTTCCCTTTGAACAGCTTGACAGCAAAAGCTTTCATCCTGGAGAAGACTGACTTGCATCTGCGGCTCGTCCGCCCGTCTTCCTGGGATTTGCACACCAGTGGCTAAAACCTGGCTTTGGCTTTAAGGTCAAGTGCTTGAGTGGGGTGGATCTGCCAAGGTAGCCTCACCCCAGCTTCAATCCCCTGCTTGAAAGGTCTCACAGGACAGCCCAGGATATATGGGATGCCTTATGGCTGAATTGCACCTTGGCAAAGCAGCTTATTATTCATCCTTCGGGGCCAATTGCTGGCTATCATACAGAGCAGGGGCAATTCATAAGGAAGAAAAGGCATCTTTTTGAAAAATAAAGTGGTTTGGGTTTTTTTCCCTTCCAAGAAGCCTGCGAGGCAGAATGGCAGCATGCATGAAGAGAACATTTATGCAGACGAGCAGCGTGGCCTATTTTAGAGCAGAGTGAAAGAGCAATTATTCTGCAGCTCCATTCTGATGTTAACCAAAAATAAAAAATGTCAGGACTCGGCAAAAGGACCACACACAGCCAAGGAAGCAGCACAGGCAGTGGGGGGGTTACACTGGCAAAGGGACCCTGAGTGGGAAGCAAATGAATGCTGAGGCTCCCACTCACAAAATCACCAATCCAGGGTTTGCAGGAGCAATTGCCATGAGTAAGAGCATTAAAACCCCTCTGCAAGGCAGGCTGGAGGCAGTAGGGAATAAAGCCAATTGCTGTTGTACTCATTTCCCCATCCAGGAAGTCAGGGCTAACTCTGCTCTCTGTTTCTGGCCAGCTGAGCCTGCACAGCCAAGGCTGCACCTCAGACAAGGCACGTGGCAGAGCTGTCCATAAGTCCAATAGGCACAACCCAGGACCTCTTAGGAAAAGACTTTGGAAGCCTTTGCAGAAACCACCATCAATTTATGGTCAGAGACAGCCATCAGTTTTCCTTACAAAACAGCTATTTTAACTCTCTCTCTCTCTTTTTTTTTTTTTTTTCATCTTAAAGGAGCTTTTATTTATCCGGGTTTCAGAGAGACACTAAGCTAAAGGGACAAGGGCACCTGATCTGTTACACAGATTTCTGAGCAGAAACCTCACCAAGATGAGCAACAACAGCTCACAGTAGCAAAATACCTGCAAGTTTCAGCACAGGTGGCCCTCCATCCCCACTTATACCCTACACTCTCTGCAGTGCTGATGTACAGTGGAATTCCCTGATCCTGTGCTTCTGAAAAGTGATTCTTAAAAATTGACCTGCACTTGTGAACTCCGAGGCCCTCAACAGCAGATCCCCAGAGGACCCTGCTAAATAGCTCCCAGATAGCTTAAATTTAGCTTTCCTGAAGTCCAGGGTAGCAACTCTGCTCTCCTGTTTTCTCATCACACTGAGAAACAAAGTCAACCATTTCATGATCACTGTGGCCCACCATGACATCCCCCACGAGTCTTTCTCGGGAAAGACTTTCTTGGGGCCCAGGGATCAGCGGCGTGCGGCCGAGCTCTGTTGTGAGCCCCATCCCACAGCCATCAAACAGGCTGGATTCAGGAGCAGGGATGTAACCCTGGCCACCTGACAATAGCTGGACACATTTCTCCCAGAGCAAATGCCTGTTGGAGACAAGAGGATTTATGCTTTCAGTTCCACACTGCTGTTTACAATCAGTGTGAGGGGGGACAAAAGCACCTCTGTGTCCCATGGAGCCATGGCTGTAATTATAGAGAGAACTTTTCAGTGCTCAGGTAACTTGAATCTTAAGACCTGCCTACATAGTGTAGCTATTTCCTTGAGTCATGGTCTGTAAACTCAGAAAGAAAAAAGCCCCCATGACACAAACATCCCCACAGCTGGAGACTGGGAGACTAGGACAGCTTTCCCTCTGAGCAGGACAGGGAATGATGCACATGGCTGCCTTCACCCTTTCTCCAGGAACACGTTTAGCATAAAGGAAAAAGCACTAGAAATAGAAGGGGAGTGCACAGCACCAGAGGCAGAGAGGAGCCCCATCAGAAGCAGTGGTGTCAAGCTTGGCTATCAGAGTCCAGCAGATGTGCCTCCATTTTGGATGCAATTCCATGTGTAGGTAGTACAACTGAGGGAGAATTTGATAAAAATAGATAAAATTGGTAATCAGTGGATAGTTGATCATTTTGTCCATTGGTAAAGGGTGTGCAGCAAGGGCCTCCTTCAGCTGCCTGCCCCTGGGTCTCTCACTGCCACCAGAGCCACCCACAGCTGCTTGTGGCAGCAATGCAGAGAGAGAAATAGGGCTCAAGACATACAGGTGACATCCACATGGCTGGAGAGGCAGCTGCAGGCACGCTGGGATGTACCAAGGTTCCTCAAATGATGCTAGATATCTGTACCTGGACTACTTTAATCCAGCCCCCTGTCTCCAACAATAAAAGAGCATTAGGTAGGAGAGGAGGAGACAGGAGCTTGTCAAAGAATTGCAATTATAAATATCAAAGGGGTGTGTCCTGTAGTTCTGCTTTGCCTGTTTAAAGAAGGTATTTGTATCAGCAGTGGGAATGACAGGCCACTAGCTGGAGCACAGTCTGGGGGACCTCTAAGACCTGGTGGCACTGACTGGGTTGGGGCAGGAGATGAAGACATATTCCCACCTTAACAGCGTTCGCTGGGAGCTGCTGGAGACGCAGAATCACAGAATATTCTGAGTTGGAAGGGACCCACATGAACCATTGAGACACACAAGCAAAAGCCTTGAAGGCAGAGACAGGGAAGGAGTGAAAGTTGCTTGGCTTGTGATTTGTCTGTGTACATTAATCTGGAAGCTTTTTGCTGCTGTTCCCTTTTCAGCTGTCGCTTCAGCATGAAGATGTAAAATTTTAGAGGAAAGGAGAAGCACTCTCAGCCTACCTTCAAACCACAAGTTGTAGTTTTGTTTAAAATGGAAAAAAGAGATAAGCCTGGCAGGGAAGGACAATATCAACCCCTACTGCTGGTGGTGGCTTCAGAGGCCCTTTGGCCCAAGCAGATGCCCCAAGTACTTCAGGGAGGACGAGAAGGCAGTTTCCAGGCAGAGGAACAGGACAAGAGCACTGCCAAGCACTGAGTTCCCCCTGTGTGCTGGGTGAGCTCTCCACCAGTGCTCGTGTCCAAGCCTCGAGTTTCTCCTGGGCAGCCAAGTTTAGCCCTGCTTTGGCCCTTGGGCAGCAGAAGGGCCCAGAACACACACGTGCATTTCCACCATGTGCCATGCCAGTCTAGAGCTCAGCCACCCTCCCGGCTCCAATGACCACTGAAGTGCCCACCTTGCCTGTGCCCGAGTTTCCACTTCAATTCCACAAGGGACAGAGACCACAGAGATGCTCCTGTCCAATGCCCCATGTCCTGGACACAGACAGGCCTTGTGTCCCCACTGCAGCTGATGCTCCCCACAGGTGTGAAGACAAGGGCAATCTGCTTGATGCTCAGAAGAAACTGAATCTGGAGAGAGCGTTTGTCTCCGACTATATTTTCTGAGCTTTTAAAGCCCTTTGAGCCAGAACATGACATTATCCAAACAGAACATGATGCTATAACAACAACACAGAATGAAAATACATAAACTAATTAAAAGTGAAACAGCTTACAGCCAGTGAAACTCAAAACAAAAGGATGGAGCAAGGTCATTATGGACATACTGAAGCAGACAAACAGCAGCATGGTGTTTGTCATGACACAAGGAGATGAGATGAAGGGAAACCACAGGAAAATGGCATAACCAGGGTAGAGAAAGTATTGTCCAACTCACCCAGCAGCAGGCCTGGAAGCAGGGATTTTGGGGCTGATCCCATTGCCTCGCTGTGAGAGAAGTGAGGCAAGACCATAGGAAGTAGTAGCAAAATGTGGTTTGTGGCCAAAAATTAGATGAGACCAAACAGAGGCAGCACGATGGAAGTGGAGATGAAGGGGGAAATTACCTTTTTTTCATTTGGATAAGTGTGCCCAGCTGAGCCCAGGTTATTCCTCACAGGTGCTACTGCACACCCCACTGGTGAGAGCCCAGCCAGAACCACTCTGCTCTCCACAGATAAAAGAAAGAGCAGGCAAAGCCCTAGACTGGCAACAAGGAGCCTGTAGGATTAGAAGTCTCTGGAAATAAACAAACCACCACTCAATGCATTTGCATTCACATTTGTGAGGCAGCACCACAGGATTATTGCTGCTCCTTTTCTCAAGGAGGGAAAAGTGACATTTTAGACACCGAGTGCTAACAAGCACAGGCAAGTGAGTTTTTAGCTGAGACTACAGTGTCTGTAAATTAGAGAAATCTATTTTGGTTTCTTTGATAAGGCAACTGCAGTCTGATGCCAAATCTGCCCTCTTTCACCTGTCCCTGCTGCCTCAGGCACACGATACCTTATTTTAACAAGTCTCAAGTGAGCAGTGAAATGCATAACCGTACCTTTCTTCAGGCTTCCACACTGCTGCAAAAACACTCGTGCAGAAGTGTGGCTGCAAAGCTCTGTTTGCTTCGCTGGAGGGCCCCAGCCGGCTCAACCAGCACCAGGTTCCTTTGGCTCTCCATTTGTTGTGTGACCAAAATCAGTTCCAGAGTACCTAGGACTGAATTTGAACCTGAATCAGCCTTAAATAAACAGTACTGAGTGACTATTAGCTACATTTTAATCTGAGTCTTTCCATCTTCTCTTCCCTCTCCCCATCTGTGTTCTGCCCTCTGCAAACTGGCTGACCTCTGACTTTATTTGCCACCCTCTGTTTTTCAGTCCTCAGCTGATACAGAACCTGTAAGAAAGAAACCATGGCTTACTTGGGAGGGATTTTAAGACAGCACCTTGCAGAAGGGACCTCACCCGAGATGAAGAGATGCTTGCCAGGGAGATGCAGGACAGTGAGGCTGCCCCATGAGAGGGACCCCAACCTTCCCACAGCCCCCCAGAAGAGCCAGCAGCTGGACAGAGGTCCATCAACAGCCCCAGAGCAAGAGCAGCAATGGGGCAGGCCCAAGGACCACCCAGGGGTCTAGGCAGGAGCAGCAGGAGAGGGAAGCACCCAAAACATGGGCCTGAGAGCCACCTGGGGAGAGCTGGGCAGCACTTAGCCGGGATGAGGCACATGGACAGCACCAACCAAGCAGCACCAAAGCCCCCGTCTGAGCCAAACTGGGGCTGCTGGGCCCAGGGGAGGCTGGGCAGGCTCACTGAGGCCCATTGGTGCTCCTAAGGCCCAGCTGTTCATCTTGCATCAGCTCTGGCTTGTTTTCCCCTCGCGCTTTGCCGAGCAGCCACCCGCTGGTGCTCCGCTCTGCGCAGCAGTCGGTGCAGCGCAGCTCCCGCTCGGGGACGGCGCAGGCAGCTGCGGTGGCTCCCCGCCATCCCTCCCTCCCTGCCTCCTTCTGCCGCCTCCAAACTCTCACGTTTCCCTCTATCAAAGGCATGGCCAGCTGTAAAAACAATATCCTGCCATGGATGGAACAATATGGCACAATATGCAAACACCTAGGCCGAGCAAAGCGAGGCTGTATGTGGCTTGAGAGAGAGAGCGTTTGAAGCAAAATTAATTTTGTTTAATTTCATTAAAGGACCAAGGGAGCATCCCAGCTTTTAAGTGGCAACAGGAGGAACCTGGCATGTCCCTCCACCAGAGACAGATGGGAAGAGCTCACGGACCAAAGGGAAGAGAGCATATGGAATGTGTTACACATGTCTGTCATTGAAGTAAGGAGCTTTAAAGAGTTCAGAAAGAAATTAGATACATTTCCAAACAAAAAAAGGCTGAAAAATACAGGGTGAGTGACAACACTCAGTGGGGAGAGGGGAGGGCTCCCATCGCCTTCCCTCTGACTGAGAAAGCCTGAAGCACTAAAGTCTTTTGAATATGTAAGTTGTCTAAAACTGGTTAAAGATGTGCACTGAAAGATGAAACTTTAGGGGATTAATCAAGAAGGCATTTTTGGGAAATTAAAAAAGTAAGGGTCCAAATAAATGGTTAAATTTTCTAGAAGCCCACACTCTGGCTATACACACCATTGGAAATAACAGGCTGGCTTGACCTACTGCATCCCAACCCAGGCTCTACTTGCTCGCGAGAAGACCACTGGCTAGGTGCTTTTAAAACAGATCCAAAACCAGAAACAATTAAAGTTTGTATGTGAAGCTTCTGTAGCACAGACCACCAGCAAGCAGGTGGGGTCCTCCCGGGGCTCCTGATCACAGCACCCACTCCTCTGCCTGCAGGATGCTCAACCCCACCCATGTGCAAATCAAAACCTGAAGTGCTGTGCATGTCACCTGCCACTGCCCAGGAGGTGGCATCCCCCTGCCCGAGGGCATCCCAGGTGCTCTGGAAAGAGCTGGAAAGTGAGGGCAGATCACCAGCTAAATGCAGGTGGAGATGTAACCTGCAAGCCACAGGATGGTCCCTGCTGAAGTGAACTAAACACCTCCTGCTCCTGCTGTCTTTGCTGATGGGGCTGTTGGTGCAAATGAGAACACGGCTCACACAGGTGCCTGAAAAAGCTTCAGAAATGGAAGATCAGCATTCTCTTTCTTCAAGCTCCCGTGCCAGGTTTTGGGCAGCGGTCCTGAGCATGAAGGCAGAGTGCTGACCAGGGCATGAGTGCCCTGCTCCTGCCAGGTCTGCACTGGGCAGTGAAGCACAGCACCTTCCCACAGCTGTCCCATGCAGGCATCAGCATTAGGAACCTGCTGGCAATAAATGGCAATATAAGTATTACAATACTCCTTTCCACAGTGAAGAACAAAACTTAGGAAAATGCTGTTGTTAGTCTCCAGCAGCTTGGCTAGACAGCTCTGGCTTGGACCAAGTGACAGCTTTGTCACCTCAGGGCAGCTGCTCTCCCCAGTGGTGCTGAGGCATGACAGCCTTTGGGAATCAAACTTTAGTTGTAGAGTATCCAAGCACATTTGCTTTCCTGTCTAACTCTGAATTAACATCCTGTTCTTTGCCTCTTACAACTAAGAACATGCTAGAAAAATGAGATATCCTTCCTCAGAAAGGAAGAAAAATGTGTTTTCAGTGTGCAGTGCAAAGTCCCAGCTCCCATTTAGCTGCCTTTGCAATGGCAGGCACTGGCACAGGCTCAGACTCTGACAACTACACTCTTGCACTGGTTATTTTATTTTGAATTAGCAAGTTGTACTATCATTTAGGAGTTTCCCTGTCACAGATTAAAGCATTTCAAATGGCCCTCCATGTCCTTCATAACCAATATTCATGGTTTAAGCCATGAACCATAACATTACAGTCTCTGTCACCTTCATCATGTGCATGGCTTTAGCACACATGGGAAAGAGACTTAGAAAGGCTAACCAGGGCAAAAGCGAGATGAAAAAAATCCCCAGCAAACACATAAA
This sequence comes from Urocynchramus pylzowi, assembly GCA_013397555.1. Lineage (NCBI taxonomy): Eukaryota > Metazoa > Chordata > Aves > Passeriformes > Fringillidae > Urocynchramus > Urocynchramus pylzowi. Next base: position 884,774 of record VZRH01003233.1, on the reverse strand, counting down.
TGAGAAATGGAAAAAAAAAAAAAAATCAAAGGCAGACAACACCCAGAAGAGTGTCTTAGCTCTTTGTAGCCATAATAATTATGAACACTGTAAGGTTTTGAATGTATTGTTCTAGTCTGTCCCATGTCCACATAACTCAGCCCTGTGCAGATTGCTGGAAGGGCTCATCTCCTCTGTCATGTGTCTGATCTGGCCAACTGCACTGCGGTGACATGCAGAATTCAGCTGGTTTTGGACCAAATTGATGCAGTTGCTCTTTGAAGTTCTGTGCTATGAAATTGATCTGAGCTGTGGTAAGAAATCAAGGGATGTGTGGAAATTGTCTCTCCCCAATGCCTGTTCCTATTTTTTTGGTGCTGCTGTTGCTTTCCCCTGCCCTCCTCTCCTCATGTTACTGCTCTTTTCATCTGTGATCTTAATTTTGTACACTGACAGAGGCCAGGATTTACATGCCTGGCTTGAAATACCCAGGAGGCCTCAGCAAGATGTACCTCAGAGCCAATCTGGTCTTAAAGGAGCAATTAAAATGAGTCCCATGATGCTTTCATCCAGAAGTCTTGCGACTGCTAAGCTGTCTGCTCTTTTGCTGAGACATGTACATATCCCATAAAAAACATTTTAAAGAAATGAAAGGAGCATTCTGATAGCAACACAATTACTTTTATACATTATATTTACTCAGCCTAGACATGCCATCAGTTTCAATTCTTAAGTTTTGGTCAAAACAAGAAAAAAATCTGAAGATGTTGAAATGGCATCAAACTACAAACAATGTAAAGGACTGTTTTAATGTCGTATTTGATTATATAAATTATAATTTATTATGTATCCCATAATTTTTTAAAGAAGTTCCTAAGCAGTATTTTAACACCAAAGCTAAATGGCAAATAAGTTTTTAATGCAACAATCCCCATCTTTCTGTAGTCACACCAGTGAGAATTGGTAGGAGCTAATTCTTATCTTTGTATCCATCTTCAAAATCCTCTGCCTCAGGAAAAAAGCATACTTTAAAAGTCAATAAAAAAATGGACATTTTAGATCAGAGGAAAGTTCTAAGATGAATGCACAAGTGGTTAAGATACAGCTTTCCTTTTCCAAGTTCAGCACTTTTTTTCAGCCTCTGCTTTTGTACCTTGTGCTATTGACTAATTCGTGCACAGTGACCCTGTACACCAGTCAGGGAACACACATCAGTATTAAAAATAATGGTTTTATTATGTTCTGTCTCTTGGGCAAAATGTTCCCGAGCATGAGGTATTCCAGATAAATGTCTGATCTGTGGACCTTCAGGCTAAGTAGAGAGAGGTAAGTAAGACATTATCCTCAAAGATAACCAGACTGACTCAGGAATTACTCCCAGGAAAAAAAAAAAAAAAAAAAAAAAAAAAGCAAGCTTCACAGTGCTCAGAAAGCAATTCTCACTGTATGAATGCAAGTACCTAAAACCATTTTAATCCTCAATAGTTCTTAAGACACAGCTTCCAAGTCCAGCTGTGATTCTCTGTGTCTTCAGTATTTGTTACAACCCCTGGGCTATTCTAGCTCTGGTTTGGGTTGGCAGGGACCTTTAAAGGTCATCTATTCCAACCTCCCTGCAATGAGTAGGGACACCTTCCACTAGGCCAGGCTGCTCGGAGCCCTACCCAACCTGACTTTGAATGTTTCCTGGGATGGGGCACTTACCTCCTCTCTGGGCACCCCATGCCAGTGTTTTACCACTCACACAGTAAAGAATTTCTTCCTAGGGTCACCTCCCTCAATCTGCTGGCCACAGAGTTACCATTCTTATTTTTTTGAGAGGTAACAAGTAGTATGCTCATCATGTAAAAAAATACATAAACATGGGAAAACTCAGCAGAAACGAGCATCACAAAATCTCAAGTCAAAGCTTACTTAGATGGCATGAAGATGCTAAAACCAGGTTAAACTGAAGCATCTGAGATTACCTCAGTTGTTAAAGCATGCCAATAACACCAAGGTCGTGGGTTTTGATTATTTAAGAGCTAGACTCAATGATCCTTGGGGGCCCTTCCAACTCAGAAAATTCTGTGATTTCTGTGATTTTTAAGTGGTACTTCAGAAGTTCCCATATATTCCACTGGTGGAGTTATGCTGCCACCTATTGTGAGGATGAACCTGGCGCGCGTTCTTTTGCTAGGCAACGTTTGCAGTAATTACAACTTGTCTTTCTCTTCTTTGTGTTAGAAGTACTTCCTTCTGAAATATCTGCTACTGATCAATGCTGGTGAGAGGCTGCGGGCGTAGGTGGCCTTTCAGCTGGACCAAATACAGGGGTTCAGAGATTCTGATCTCTAATCTACCACATGCTCAGTTTCATTTGGCTCTGTCTGCTCCTGTCAGCTCAAAGCTGGTCCAAAATGAGAAACCTGCTTCTCTACTCAGATCGGTAGTCGAGGAGTGCAGCCATGGGCAGAGAGGCAACATGCTCCCCCCCAGCATCACACTCGGAGCTGTGCTTTTTCTTCCTCCCTCATACAAGGAGCACAGGACTATGGGTTAGTTCCACAAAACTGAGACAGCACTTGAGCTATAGTATAAACACATGGCTGTGCCTTTAGGACATCTCTTCTTCCCCCCAAGCACAAGGGCAGTCCACGTGGCCTTTCTAGATATTGTGCCTGACTCCAGCAGCCACCGATACCAGCCCTGAGCAGGAAGCTCTGTTTTTCCCGTGTGCAGAATTTAGGCAAACTTATTTCAGGAGAGCAGCCTCAGGAGGCCCAGGCCAGCACACCTCCAGAGGCTCACACCATGAGCGAAGCTGAAACAAATGATAATACTTCCATCTCTCTAAAACTGAAGTAGCTTGGCACCGGTCAAGTTCTGCAGCTCTCAATGTACTTTTCCCCCCCTTTTTACTTCCCCCTCTGCCTTGGCAGAACACAGATGCTCTGTTCCTTCACCTCTCCAGTAGTATCAGCCACGCCAAGACCTAGGCACTAGGCCATCCCTGCCATCCAAAGGTCACTAAGCTGGGAAAACGAGGCCATCTGCTCAGCCACAGCAAGCAGTGTGCATCATCACACTCCTTTGTGCTCCATCCTTCCAATCTTCCCCAGGCCTGCCTCATTATTCATTTTTTCTTCCAGTTTTAGAAACCAAATGGTTCCAATCCAGAGCAGCACTGCAAACCAGGAGCAGTGCAGTACTCAGGAGTCACTCCTGGACAGCTATCAGCTGCTCAGGCCAACCAACTAATGGGATTTTCTCATTTATCTTTTGGGCATTCAACAGCTTCCAAGCCACTAGTGGGAGAGAGAATCTCTGGAGCTGCAGCTGGAGTGAAACCTGATTGCACAGACAACAGTGGTGCAGCCAGAGAAGAGAGGACAGCCAGGTACAAGTGCTCTCAGCTCTCCAGCAAATCCAGCACCAGAAGCAGGAGGTGTTTCTGCTGTTTGCTGTGCCACAGGGTACGTATTTTTACACTTCTGAATTGAGTCCAGCCAGGATCTGTCGAAGTCAGAACTGCTTGCAGCACAGAGGCAAATGAGTATACCAGCAACTCAAGATGGCACTGTAAGTAGCAGATGGCATTTTCAGAGTAGTATCACCATTTGCAAACTCCTTGGACAGGTATTTGCACTCCCTTGAGTCCAGGGAAGGGACACGGGCCACTTGCAGTAATGGAAACTGTGTGATGGTATCTGCGTGACTCCTGGTTTCAATACCCCACCCCGATAATGAGAATTGCCTCAAAAAGAAAAGTTGGGTTCATGGGCAACTTTCAGCCTCCTCATTACCTGAACTGGCTTCTCCAGAAGTATGTTGTTCTGGGATAAAAAAATCCAAGGGGATCAAAAGATCTGGGATAAAAATCCAAGGTAATCTTGGCCTTTGGTGCCACAGATAAACTGCAGCCAAGCAGTAGGAATTAGAAGTACTCCTTAGAGCAGAGTGACACCAGAGTCCTCAGTACCCCTTCTCTTCCTAAGTACAACCTGAGCACATCCAGACACTGCATTCCTGGAAGACCCTTCAACTGCCCTGCAACCAGGCAAATTTTTCCAAGCTTCTTTCCTACTCCCAGCAACTCCTGTTGCACTTCCATTTATTTTACAAATAGAAGATCTCACTTTCTGGTCACTACATGACTAGGACACACATTATTTGCATGGCAGTAAAACAAAAAGAAGCACTTTTAACCTGGATTTTAGCCCAAATCTAGGAGCCATCAGGTTAGGATAGGCTTACCTGTTCTGAAAGGGCTGAGGTCTAAGTCCTGGGCCTATCACACAAGGGCAAGCTGTTTCTACCAGGAGATCTCCTATATCATAAAGAAGTTTCAATCAAGATACAGTATCTTGACTTCAGACACAAGACTGACCTCAGTTTAAGTCAAACACTCTTGGCTTTGTCTCAAAAGTGACAAATTCCAACCAAAATGGTAGCTTGCCAAAACCCTCCATCATCCCATCCCTATATCCAGCAGCAGAGATTCATCATTCTCAGTGATAAAGGACAGTACATGCACACAGGTACTTTTTTTCTTTTTTTTATTGCTGTTAATTCAAGGAAAAAGGTTGCATAAAATCCAATCTCTTCTAGAAATATAAGTGACCTTTCCAGTACATTTCAAATATCAAAGTATATGGTAAACATACAAATAAAGAGAAGGTAACATACCTCCTATTTACAGTACAGTATTTTAAATCATAAAATAAGTTCCATAAAGTACAACTGGCAGGTAATTCACAATACAAGTCCATTGGTGGTTTAACACCCTCACTTCAACTCAAACGCAGTTCAGTCATTTCAAGTGGTCCAAAAATACCCAGATCAAATAAAAATTTTAATCAAAATAATTTTCATTTATTACTTAAACTTTTTTTTTTTTTTAAATTAAAGCTTTCATCTACCTCCCTCCCCTTACCCCCCCCCCCCAAGAAAAAAGTTTCAAAATGTACACTGGTGCTATAAATATAAATGCTATCTATGAAGAAATGTAGTAATCAAGCTTTTTTTTTTTTTTTCTTCAAGTTTTTTGTTTGTTTAGCAATTTATTAGACAGCTGAACCAAAGACTGATTTTATTTCATCCCTCTACCGGACACTGGGTCTGATTTTAAGAAAAAAACATTTCTGCCATGAACTGTGAGGAATGCCAAACCTTATGGATATACAGTGGTAGTTGTTCATCGGTGTTGAATGCAGCAGTCAAAAAACACACTCGTCTTCCAGATAACCTCAGTGCACTTTAGGAAATCAAATATTACCTGGAAGCAATTTAGTACATATATTGGCTTTTAAAAATAAAATAAAAAATACAGCAGCATTAAACTTACTTACTCATGATACTGACATGTTTAATACCATCTTAACACTCATTTCAGTCTTTCACATTATACCGTAATTACGCATAGTGGTAAATTGTTATAAAATAGTGACTTTCCTATTTGGTAGACAGGTTCTAATACTAATACCTGACTATTTTGTAGAAAACCATAGCTTTTGTTCAGTTTGAAATAAAACATTTACATTCTAAGTACAATGCAACACTGTAATAGTTTAGGAAAAAAATATTCAATCAAGTAATGTTCATTCTGTGTTGACACGATGTAGAATAGCTTTAAAAAAGGAAAAAATGCTGTCAACTTTCATTACAAATGCAAACACACTGAGTACAACATTCATACCATTTTTTTCACCTTTGTTGCTGAACATACAGGCTAAAAAGCTACAAGGGAAGAAAAATCTGTCAATTTAAGCTCGTTCATTTTTCTAAATCTGTTCCAGTCCACACAGTTTCAACCCCTTCCTGCTCTATGTATTTTCATTTGTTTGGGCCTCTCGAGAGCTGCGTATCTGTATTATTATCAGGTATAGTACACATACACTGTCGTGTTTTCCTTTGGACTCTGCTAACAGGATGTCTGAACATCTCCCCTCAATTCATGAGCATTAAATTTAGAGTACGGGCAGGGTCTGTATGAACTGCTAAACACTCATGCAAGTCCAACGAATCCACATGGACAACCAGGGAAAGTAAAGAAAACAGCAGCATAAGGAGAACGGGGAGGGAGGGAAGAAGATTGTGGTGGGGAACATGACCAAGTTTCTTCTTTCACCATATGACTGCTCCACCAGTGATGTCAGAGGTCAGAGGAATTTTTTTTTTTAAAAACTGCAGTAAACATTGCACATGTCTCAAGTCTTCAGTGCAAAAGCATGGTTCGAATGCTCTGTCTGATTGTTTGGCTGTGTGTGTGTGAATTACATGCATTACGCAAGCCTCTTGTAGAACCAGGAGGAGAGCAGGGACTCAGCCTTCTTCTTTTGTATGGAACAGAGGTGCAAAAGCAATGAAAAACTCCAAAAGAATGTAAAACCGGGCATGTCCCAAAACACAAGACCAACCTCCCCCTCCCACACACACCTTCCCCCAATTTCCCAAGCTTCAGTTTAAGTAGGCAATGTTTACTTGTTTCAGTCTGCAGAATCCAAGGTATCATTGGAAGGGGGAGGGGGAGGTGCGTATCTCAGTCTGTAAGTGCCTAAAACAGGAAAGAGAACTACTAAGTCACTGCTCACAATTAAAATGGATTACAAAACCACTACAAGGTATCAAAATGGACATGCTCTTCAAAAGGCACTATCATCCTTCAGTCCTTTTAAAGTAGCTCCTCAGACTTTATCATATTTTCTTTCATCCTCTTGCTAGAACTTTAAGTTTAAAAAAAAGGCATAGAGTGTAGATATAGGACTTGAGCTCTACTGGAAAAATGAAAAGATAGTCCCCATCAAGGTTCATCTTTCCTGTTCCGGTCCAATCAAACTACTAAAGTCAGAATGGGAACAAGGGCAGGAATTGAAACCAGATTGTGCTCGATGCAAACCCTGCATTTTCCCCATTCTTCTGGCCGGAGAGACAAATGGAAGCTATTCCTTTTATATTCAGCTCCAATCGGTTTCTGCCTTTTTGCTGCAACTTGTCTGAAAAGTTAAATGTATTGCATGATGGGGCACAGAAGGATGGCTGATTGTGCAAAAGTAAGCCCTAGAAAATGTTAAATATCAAATGGCCAGTCTATTGGTTTTTCTTTCAATTCTCAGAAGTTTAAGGGATCCAAGGTCAAATCATAAACAATAACTGATTTCTTTTTGCCAATGAATTCTCTCAAAAAGCACCCCAGTGAATGGGAATGGGAAAATTGAAACAACCTGCAAGTCTCAACATAATGCCAAAACCAAACCAGTGAAAAAAGAATGACAGTTTAGGACTGGTATCATTTTACTTTCCAGCTCTGAATCCATTTTCAACTTCACACTGTGAACCCCGTTCCCTCGCACTGTTCTACAAGATTTTCAGGCAGAGATAGGATACTTAGCAGTTTTAGAGCAGGTCACTAGTGCACAACCATTTACACGAAACATACACACGCACGCACACCTTTCTGCAAGACCAGAAACAGCACATTCAGAAAGGTAAAGAGAAACTACCAAACTCAAAAGCAAGTCCTCTGGGAGTTATCATGATTACCTTGTTGACTGGCCTCCATGGATGACTGCTTACAGTCCTGCGCATAGTGTCCACTTACACCACAATTGTAACATGAAACGTTCCCGTTCTTCTTGGGTCCCGACCCATTTGTGTTGGCAACTACGTTAGGTGCTGGATATACAGGATAGAACCTCCCAAATCCTGCCATCTGCTGCATACCATAGTTGGCTTGGCTTCCCATCACTGGGTCATGCATAAGCCCGTTTGCATACGGAGACTGAGGCAGGAAGAACGGAAGTTGTGTTCCATTGCTTTGATGTGCTTGATTGAGGTAGCTGCCATTGCAAAGTGATGGCAGAGTGAAGAAAGATGGAACTCTGTAGACTTGTCCATGAAGGGGGTTATGATAAAAATAGCTATTAATCTGAAGGCTGCCATTGGTCCCACAGCTACACCTACGTCCACAAGAACCGCACGGGCCAGATGCCAACTGCTGCGGAGGTAACATTGTCCCGTTAGTGTTATTATTCCCAACAGCGTTTATGTAGGATGTGCTGTCACTCTGTGCAGTGCTGTGTGTTAGAGCGGGGCTTGGGCTGGGGGCAGGGCCTGGCGTGTGTGTCGGGATTGCAGGAGGAACAGTGGACTGGACCTGACCAACGCCGAGGCCAGCGGACTGAGGTGGTGAGGAAGTTGCTCCAGTGCTCAGCACGTTTGTATTCTGGTTGGGCAACACACTGGTAGCGTGAGGGCTGCCTGGCAAAGCGTACGAAGCTGGTGGAGGTGGCGGTGCTGCTGTGGAGAGACCAGCTGCTGGAAGAACTACCTTGAGATTGGTAGGCTGAGGGATTGCTCCTGGGTTTCCCTCAATGTGAGGCACCATTTGATTCAGTCCTACCACTTGGGACGCAGGTTTTGTGATGGGATCTGTAGTAGGAACTGGGGATCCTGGGAAACTACCTGGATTGTGGACTGGGATAAAGGCAGTATTTGGTGATCCAATACTTAAGTTTCCTGTCGGCTGCTGTGGTCCATTAACTGTGCAACTTTCTGATGATCCCTGTGGAGAGGGGATTTTCAACCTGTGTATTGCCAAATGCAAAGCAGGGCTACCAGGCTGGACAGAATGTGGAAGGAAAGAGGATGGGACTGGCAAAGGGGAAGCCATGAGCTCAAGGCGTTTCTCAGGTTCACCAGAGGTCACTGGGCCCATTCCCGCAGGAGGGGAATTCGCAGCCTCTCTCACTGGCGAGACAGCGACAGGTGTGGTCACCAGCATTCCCATGGTTTTACCATCTGCAGATATGGGTGGTGGGACAACTGCTTCAGGCTTTTGGGCAGCGCTGTGCATCACACAGTGTAAGGCAGGCATGAAGGAAATATGCTGAAACTTTGCATTCAAAGGTTCTTCTGAAAGGCTCCCATTTTCATTATTCACTGAAGAGATCTGAGCAGATGATTTGTTCATATTTGATGAACTGACAGCACTGTAGCCTGTAAACCTAGTTGTATTTTGATTCCCAGAGTCCTCAGAATTGCTGTCTGTATCTGTGGGGACAAGAGCATTTGTCAGTCACAAGAATGAACCTCAAGCAACAGAGAATCATGCCCTGGACCCATTTACCCATACAAAACCTATTGAGTTTGATGACATGAATGATAGTTATGTCTTCCCAAACTGTGACAACTTCAACATTCTTTTCATTCATCCAAATTAAGCTAGGTCCATCTTCAAGACTTGCCTATATCTCCCTGCCCAACTAGCTACTGTGTCTTTGACTCGTGTATATCTGCAAATGCAAAAAGTAGGACAGAGTGAATTAGGAATTTGCATCTGTCTAGAAAGATATTAACACAGATTATTTAAATTTGGAAGGTGTGGCAAGTTGTCAGGACAAAAAGATGGAGCTCCCGGACATGACACACATAACTTCATATAAACCCAGCCCCCCTTTCAGGCCGAAGTTTTCCACATTATTGTACTGTGGAAATTTCTCAAGAGAGCTATATCACTGAGGCCAAAAAATTATGACATATGTTTAGTAACCTAAAACTCAATGGTATTTAAACAGTGCTAGAAGCCCTCAAAATGCCCAGTCATGAAATCCACAAAGAAAAATGTATTCTGTGGCTAGTTCAGAAAACAAAGTACCTAACCAAACTGAAAAATGAACTAAAATAAATGCAAGAAAGAGATTAGTCTAGGAATAAAGGCATTCATGCACACTCTCCATAAATACAACCTCTGTCTTTTTCTTCTTCACTATCAAAGCTTTCCCGCCCATCATGTCGTGGACTAGAAGGAGAGCTGTAACTTTCAGATGATGTTTCTCCACACGTATCATGACCAGATCCAGCATCCAAATTCAGATCTAAAGATAAAAGTTGTCAGTTTTATTTTTGATCTCAGTATATGGAAGTGAGGTTATTTTGGTTTTCTCACATTTCCCTCTAGTTGAGATTTTTGCCTGTCCCTACTTAATTGCATCTGTCCCCTGTATTCCTATCACTTCCATTCCCAGAACTCAGGACTGATCTCGTCCCTAAATTTGTGAGGAGTGAACCCTTGGTGTTAAAAAAGGTGATACTGAAAATTGATATTTATGCAAAGCAGTGAAAAGAATGATAATCCTGAATGATTCCTGTGATGTTTGTACTGGACTTTACTACAACACTGATTTCCTCTGAACTGTAGCGATCCAGCATTTCCACTGGCAGAGCTGCAGCGCTCCTCGGTGACACCAACACAGGCAGGAGGCTAACTCAGCAGGACATGGCAAAACAATGCACCACTTCACAACTCACTCTTCTAGAACAGGCTTTAACCAAACTCTATCAACAAATCCTGTTTAAAGAAAAAGACATGAACTGAAAAAGCGGTTAACTGTTTTCTAAATTCTGAAGTACTTTGAACTAAATTCAAGTACTTTGAACATCTAATATAAACTGGAGCCTCAGTGTGAACCTGAGATCACTAAGAGCCAGAGTCTAAAGTGCAAATCACAAAGTATCTAGTCTTAAAAGTTAGCATTGTAACTAACTAATGCTTCACACAAGCTCAAAATAGGGAGGAAAAAATGAAAGAAAACATGATGCTGTTAAGAATTAAAGACTCAAAACAGGGCATTTCAAACCAAGCCTGGATATATAAACCTAGGCAGAGATTCAGACTGTTATTTTTCCCCATAGACTATTTCTCCCATAAGTATCTCAGAAGACGCTTTGATGTTTATACATAGGTTGAAAGCTCAGCTCTGAGCAGGACTTAATGGCTTCCAGTCTCTGCTGGTTCTTTTTGAACCAGCCAACAGTTTCAGAGGAGGCAGTTTCACATTTGTAGAGTGGTGGGTAGCGAGCAAACAGAGCTCCTATAGAAAAGCATTCCCTACTAAATTTGCAGAATCAACAATCAACTAGGTTGGAAAAGACCTCTGAGATCATCAAGTCCAACCTATGCCTAACACCACCAAATCAACTAAACCATGGCACCAAGTGCCACATATCCAGTCTTTTTCAAAACACCTCCAGGGATGGTGACTCCACCACTTCCCTGGGCAGCCAATTCCATTCCAATGCCCAGTCATTCTTTCCATGATTAATTTTTTTCTAATGTCTAGCCTATACTACCCCTGGCACAGCTTAAGTCTGTGTCCTCTTGTCCTGTTGCTGTTTGCCTGGGAGAAGAGACCAATCCCCACCTGGCTACACCCTCCTTTGAGGTGGTTGTAGAAAGTGACAAGATCTCCCCTTACACACCACTGCATCACCTCCTAAAGTCACTGTCAGTTCATAAAACTCATGCTCTTTGCCTGACAACAAAAACATTAATCAATGAGAAATGCATGCAGCAGACCTCTGCTGTGGAGTATGTTTTCTGCTTAATGGCCCTTAACTATAGCTTTTCATAACTGTTCTAGTTTTGCTAAGTTTGTGAACAGTGAGTTCTTAAACGTTTTACTCAAATACCGTTTGTAGAAGGTAAAAACACCTGCCCATAAAATACAGCAATAATTCCGAACTGGATTCAGCTGGAACACTCCAAGGTGAGAAGTGGTGAGAAGAAAGAATGAAAGCTTAATCAAGATTGTATCAAGATTGATTGTAAATGGAAGCAACAGAAAGACAAGGCACTTTTAAGAGTCCTTTCAACATTTATGCCAATTAGGTGGTGTAAAAAAAGGCAAACTCTTTGTCAATCTTCTGCCACAAGAACTACATGAAGACAGACAAGGTCACAACTGATAGCGGGAATTTAGAAAACATCAAGATGGTGAAGTCAATGGGTAGCACAGACCTTCAGAAATTTGTAATAAAGCTTGGAGACTCAGTTTACTAAAGGAACACAAACATAACTTTTTCTTACAACTGATGTACACAAGTCTTGGCCTAGACACTACATTTAGGATTACCTAAACTGAAAACCCTGCTAGGGCAGCATACACAGTTCTGTATTGTAGCTCAGTGGTCACTTGGTTTAAACACTACTGTTCATCAATGGTTCACACCACAGGTTTTACACAGGTTTCTTGTGGGCCATTACACTACAGATGAAGAAACTAGCAGACTGCAAAAAGCACACTAATGGCAAGATGCTCCACGTCCACACACTCAGACTGCTGAATTTCATATAGAAGGAGCCCAACAGCAGCTGTTTCTGCAATTACTCCACCCCATAAGCCAACTTATGCAGACTTCATTATATTTTGCCACCTATGCACAAAGAGACACCCCAAGACCCCAAGCAACTGGATACAGAAGACTGAGTCTAGTGAGTTGTATACAGCACATCAAAGCACAAATTAGACTGCCACTATACCAATTTGCACCAGAACATTTTTCAGACTTGTGCTTTCCCCTTTACAGAAGACCTCGAATAAATCAGCTGCAAGTTCTGTTTCTTACTAACAGCTTTGGAAAAAGCACCTTACCTTTTGCTGTCCCAGTACGGATGTGCTGCGATGCTGCAACTCGAACTCCATTGCTCCTGTTAGTCAACCTGCAGTCAGTTTTCTTTGCTTTCTCCCTGTGTAAAAAATTTCATGGCTTTTTTGCAAATGCATGAGCACAAATAACCAACCATGAATGAACATGGAATGACACTGGAAACAAAGGCAGTGACTCCAGGCCAGAAATGTGTATTTAACAGATATAACAACAAATAATAAACAATTAAATAGAGGCTGCTGGTGCAATATACCAGGAACTAAGCTACAAGCTGCGTTACTAAACACTATGAATAAAGATTTATCTAAGAAAAGACACCAAAAAGGAACAGGAGCACCTGTTTGCTCCTGTTCCAAAAAGGAACAGGAGCAAACAGTAAAGTTATTTTGGAAAGCTGATGCAGCGTTATGCAGCCCTACACCAGTCTAGCGTAATAGCATCTGGAAACTTGGAAGTAGGCAGAGTATTAGGTAAGGGTGGAAGTGCTTTCACTTCTCACAGTGCAGAGTTGTGTAGCCTGCAGGAAGTTCTGAAGCCCTGTGATGTGCAAATTATCTTCAATAAGATGTTTCAGCCGGTTGCTGCTCACTTCATAATGTTAAAGGTTACCATCAACCCTCATTTGATTTTCAGTATATTCTGGACAGCTTTACATCTTTTAAGTTTCAAATAAATGTAAAGGGGAAAAGGCAATTTAGTATTGGTTAATAACATACTCCCACTTCTTCATATTTTTATTAAATACAAGCGATTTTAATAAATTAATGCATTCACTTAAAATTCTATTTTTCAAGTTACTTCTTTACAGAATATAAAATAAGGATTTTTATGTAGTCTTGCCTCACACTATGAAAGCTCTTGTGCCAGCACAGCAAATGAAAGCACCTAATTGACTGCAGACTCTGTTTATCAGAGTGAATGCACTACACTTCATTTCTGGATTACCAGTTACATTAGAAACCTACTTTTCCAGCTGTGGCTTTCCTTTCTTCTTGCTTACTGTAGACAGACTTCGTTTTTCCACTGTGTGCTAGACAGAAAATAGAAAGACACCAGTCAAACAAAAGAATTTTTTATGAAAGCCAAGACAACACCCCTTCAAGACCCACAGGTGCTATAACCACCCAAAGAACCACTTGCTCAGTGCACCTGAGCCTGTAAAATAATGCATCGTGTCTTGTGTTTACACGAGAACCAGCAAAACACTCAGCAAATTACTACTTGCAAGTTATGCCAGAGATATCAATCAAATTACTGTTTGCATGCTGCTCGTCCTCCAGAGGATAAAAACAAATGTGTTTCATCACATACCTGCTGAAAAGGCCAATCACCAAGTTTAAGGAGCTACAAAATTTATTGATATAAATGGAATTATTTAATAGTTGGGGGTGGGAAATACATCTGACAAATTATTTCTACATAGTGACAAGCAGGTACCTAGCCTTAAACTGGAGGTTTAAGCTGCTAAACTAAACTCTAGAATACAGCATACAAGTACATAAGAAAAAACATAGGACCTACACACTTTTTAAAGTATGCTATTAATAACTGTTATTAACAACTCATATTTGGCAAGGAAGTAAAATTTATGAAATAATTTCTGTCCAACACTGTATCTGGACTTGCTTTAAATAGCTTTTCCTTTGCTTTAGTAAATTAACCTTTTTCTTGCCTCAAGCTTGCAATACTTGCTTGTATTTCAAGTTTTGATGCAGCCCACCATTTCATGTTTAGAAGCCAACCTCAATTCACTACCCTGCTTTATGAAATCAGGAAACTATTTTTGCTTGGCTTGCTATTCCACACATAACAATCAATAGCCAAATTCCAAACATGAATGAGAGTAATATCAAACAATATCTAACAATTCTAATTCTATTCTGTGTTTTTCACATATAAGCAGTGAGCAAGCTTCCTTCCCCCAATTTCAGTTGTAGATAATTTTATTTATAAATAATTATTCTGTTTACCTATATTCACAATGAGGTTGAGCATTGAAGAGACACAAATCCCAGCAAAAGTGTATATACATCTATCTATTAACTTTTTTCAAAGATTATTACTTAAATAATGCAGACAAGATAAAAAGAATATGTTTAACCTTGTTATACCTACTGTAGCATTAATACAGTCTAGCTATCAATACTGTTTCTAGTTTGTTCCTTGCAATAACAGAAATTGTTCAAGTGTTCTGGAATCCTCTCTGATGACAATGCTAAAGTAACAGGAAAGTGCTTGATGAGAAATTAACATTAGACTTTTCTGATTACTTACATTCTGCTGGGAAATTTTATTTACAAATTCACAAACAAAATATTCAGCTTTCTGAGACAGTGGCAAGGAATTATGGAGGGTTTTCTAACCAAGGTACGTCAGTAGCAACTTCAACACTTATTTTGTACAATTTTAGAAGCACTTTTCATCTTTTAAAGCTAAATCTCATCACGTGTAGTGGACAGTCCTCTCAAGTGTCTCGAAATATGGTTTTAAAGAATAAACAGCAACACACCTGGTCTAGTAGGTTAGTACAGTGCTCTGGGTGCTGCTGGACAATACAGCTTTTCCTTCTCCAGTCCATTACCCCATTCTGTTCCGAGTGCTGAATGTTAAGGCTATCCAGTGAAGAACATTTTGCACTGCTAGTGCTGCTGAAAAGAAAAAAGAAGCCACAAATGTTATGCTGATGTGAACAAATCTGCAGGCTTTTCTTACCAACACACACATTTTGCATCACAAGAAATGTTGCTTTCAGAAAACCCTAGGAATTTTCAAGAGATTTAAAAGATGTAAATTACAGCTGTTCTTGTGCTCTGAAGTTACGATCTGACCATAACTGGAGTTCCTTTTTCATTTGTCTACTATAATTTGATGTAAAATTCAGAACAACAGAATTTGTAGAAAACAGTAATTGAGGGAAGAGATTCCTTGGATACTTCTATACACAAAAACTTTGCTATTTTCATACCAGACGTGTGGCAATTTTCCAGACATAAATGGATTCTGAATTCATCTTCTTTCTTCCTTATCATTAATGACAAAGCTGGAATTAATCTGTAATCCCTGTTTCAGAATTCATGAGATATTTAAAGAACGGAGCACACAATTACTATAGATCATACTGCAGCTGTATTTGTATCAATTTCCAAATGGTCATCTTGCTTTGCATTTTTACCTTCAGGAATGCTAGTTTTGAGTAATGCTGGGAGACTTGGCATTTACTTTGGACTTGGCAGCAATTTCCACCGAAGTTCTGCCCTACAGCAGCCGGTCAGAAGCAAAACTGAACTAGGTCTGAGACCACTGGTCAACTAAAGCTGCTGGAAAATAGTCAGAGTTCTGACAGAGTCAGTAAGGCACAAGGACCTATAACCTGTTCATATCTCATACAAAATTATGCCTTACTGCAGGTTGGATGCAAAATAAAAACAGAAAAAAGGAGTTAGCACTTTTAAATTCTTATCTAAATACTTATGCTGATAATTCAAAGTGCCTTTTAATTCAGGGCTCCTGGCAAGCTGCTTCACGAAAGTTACCACAATATGAAATGTTACTCAGCTCCCATGATGGCAGAAATCCAGCTCACTTGAAAGCACAAGACATGCTGAAGTTCCAGTAGCTACTTACCAAATACCTCTGTAAGACCTCAAACTACTTAAAAGATACACAACAGAATATTAAAAAAAAAAAAAAATTAAGAAAATGGCAAGAACCCAAGGTCCCAAAAGACAGACATAAACCTCTGATTGCAAAGATAGAAGCAAGGTCACTTTAGAAACTTCTGCCAAGTGGAGGTAAATGATTTCACTGCCAAATTTGCAGTCATTTCATGGAAACTGTAATATTACTAAAGTTTTTGTTCTGTATGTGTGATCTCCTACCAGTAAATTTTTGGACTTTTCAAGAGTAAGGCTCCAATACTGAATGAAAACAAGAGGTAGACAGATGCACAATGTACTAATGCTATGTGAGATGAACTGCTTGTGACTCTCAACAGCTTTACGCATATTTAAAACAGAAAAGTTTCATTCAGTGCCATTTCTTTACAAACCCATAAACAAAAGGCATAGATTTTAAGGAGACAGACACATAAACCAAACAGGAGAGGACTAACAGACCTCTAGCAGTCAAGGAGTAAATACATTTCCCCCTCTTAGATAAACAGAAAATATTAGTTAGCTAAAGAAATTTCTTTCTCAGAACTTTGTGGAAATGTCTGTCCCTCTCTTTCCTACCTGAAAGACAGATCCTAAACTACAGTCAGCTTTAGTGTAATTCATTATACAATGAATAAAAAAAAAAAAAGACAATTTCTTTATTAATAACCATAAGCTACTAAATTTGGATTCTGCTCTGATGACTTTGTAGTAGACTGTATATCACCATTGTAATCACAGATTTTATCAAGTTTACACTTTCTTCTTGAGGAAATATAAGCTGAAAGTAGGACAGTTTAAAACCAAAACAGACACAAAGCATTAAGTTGTCTTGTGGTGAGTTCACAAGAATTTTGTCTGTAAAAGATCTCTGGACCTTAACCAACACTGTCCTGTCCTATGTTTATATTCTAATTACTGGAATTCCAGGTAAATTTTCACCACAAGACAAATACCTTTTACAGATAAATCAATACTGAACAAAATTGTAAATCACAATAAATTCTGTACCCATTCCTTTCCCTTAATTTAGCTGAATTATGCACAATGTGCAAACATACCAGAAGTTTTTAATCAAAATACATTAATAAGTGAATTCACATTAGGTACTTCAGGGATCTGAAGGCATATATAAACAACTTTAATATGGTTAGGTACTGCTTCCGCTTTCAATGGACACAAACCAGCAAGGTGTGCGTGCACTTGCCAGTGAGTGAGGGCAAGAATGTACTACCTTCTACAAGCTCCTCTTTAGGTTACTTAGGCTCCAAATCAATAGCACTGGAAATTTTCAATACAAGCATGGGGGTATGTGCACACAGGAAAGATACACGTCATACAGATTACGGCACGTAATATCTTATAAACACAAATCAATAAACATGTGTTATAAACAAAAATCAAAACATCAATTCAAATAGTAGAGAGTCACAAAATTTGGGAAAGAAGAGCTATACAAATGACCCACACCTACAGATTTAGAAATAGGGTCTTCTGAACTATTTTTCTAATAGAGATTAAGTTAATAACAACCTCCCAAATGATAAAAATAAGACCAGAACAGCCCACCACAAACAAACAAAAGCTACACAAAGAAGCTTTAATTGAGAAGGACACATACTCTCAAAGCACCAACAAATGAAAGTTCAGACATGTAACATGGTCACATTACATCCTAGTACCTACTTGGCAACAGGACTTTTTCCATTATGCTTCTTGTGAACTGCTGTGTGCTGCATTACATCTGGAAAAAAAAACAAAGCATAATTTCAACAGAAATTCCATTTAATCTTTTAAATCAATCCAGAAACTTCATCTTTCCATCACTACCAGGCACACAGCAGAAGACATCTTCATTAAACAGGCCAGGCTTAATGTACAGTGCTGAAATTAGCAGGTGTTGCATAGAAGACAAATCAGTTTGTATAGATGATATAAACAAGACTCTTTACCTTCCATTTCACATAAGAATGAAACAGAAAGAGAGGAACTATGACAATGCCAATGTTTGCTCACCTCTATATTTAATTCTAAGCACTGAATGCATGACTGAGTATCACCCAGTATGAAAGAACAGAGAGAGAAGAAAGGAATGAGTCAGAAAAAAATACAACATTTTGTAATTTCTTCTGAATACTGAAATTAATCTCAAAACTATGTCACACATTCTGAAATTAATCTCAAAATTATGTCACACATTCTGACTAGCAAAAGAAGACAAGTCCTACACTAAAGTACTGTATTCTGAACCTGAAAATTCACTAGGCAAGTAAAGCTTTACAAATTACACCTGACAAAAAGAGATATGGCCTCAAGGCCAGGCTGGGTGGAGCTCCAAGTAACCCAGTATAGTGGAAGGTTCCCTGCCTGTGGCAGATGTTTTGGAACTTTAATGTTTCCAACCCAAACCATTCTAAGAGTCTATGAAGAAAAACTGAGAACTTCAGAGACATAGTCTACCCTGTTTTCTAAAGCAATTGGTACATTTTAAAAAAAGCAACTGTCCTTAATTCTAACTATTGATGATCTTGGTATTCTTGGTACTTAGGATTTTGCCTGAACTCCTGTCAATGCTACACCTAAGTTCAAATTATAGTTTAAAAATTTGAGAAAAACAAATCATGATTTTTGAACTTTTGGTAAACACTTCACTAAAACAGCACAAAAGGTGCATTTGTAGTTTCACCAGATGAAGAGATTTATGTATTTTTAAGAGCAGTATATAAAAGACTATTCGAGCAAATATATTGCAAATTTACTTGGTGTGCTCTGAACTCTTAAGAATATGGCAATGATTATTTTCATAAGAAAAAGTTGTTCAAACTGCACATGTAGATTATTGAATCCATGGAAATTCAACAGTAAATCTCTTATGAATTATTAATATGAAAGAGGATAAGAGTACTGTCCTTACTTGAAAACCAACATAAGTGTTCAGTGGTCCATGTTCACCCATCAGTCCCCTTTCCCATCCTTTCCACCTACCAGGAGCTTGTACTTGCTTCCTTCTAAAAACAATGCAAAACTGGCTTGTTGCTCCATTCAGAATGAAACTACTGACCAGCCACCAGGCTGCTGCTTCCATGTGTGAACTGTTTTTAAGGCATTTAAATAACACCAGCTTTCAAACTGTAATCAATACTCACTACAGTCCCAACCTTAATAACAGTCCAGAGTATCAAAGCAGCATAGGTTAAGAATAAGAAGAGGAAAACTTGAACATTTTTTCTGTGTAATATTAGAAGCTAGACAAATTTGGCATATTCAGTGTAAAACAGTCTGCAACCCTTGAAACACTGCACTTAACTCTGAACCCTGGTACTTGAAGAATAAATAGGTAAAGACATGAAAGTCTATAAATAATCTTGGCTCAAGTAAATTGTGAAGTATATACTCCTGGTTGTTCAACACAGCTGTGAACTTCTGCCTTCGAGCTGTCTATGAATGCTGCCACTTCTTGAGCTATAAAACAACCTCTTAAGGAAACTGCTGAAAGTACACAAAAATGCTTCATTTGCATAGCAGATTTAATTCAATTTTTGTACCACTTTATACCAATGGAGAAATCAGTTAAGTGTATGATTTCCAGAACTGAGTGTGGTAAAATATCTCAAAGAACCACCTTTGAGTACACAACTACCTTCCTCCTGACTTGAAGCTTCTGAACTGTCCTCCTTGAAGTGTTCTGCTGTCTTAACCGTCTTCAAAGAGGGTTGTAAGTTACCTGCAGAGAATAAAGTTCACGTAGTAACTTTATAGATCTTGAACAACTGGACAGTTCCTGAATGTTTGCACTAATCTGGAAGCTAGGGAAATGGAAGACTGAACTTACTGGTTTGCATGTGGCAGCAATTTGAACATTGCCTTTTTCAAAGCAGGCCATCTCCAAGAGTAAAGGCTCTTAAGAGATACTTTTATTTTGAAGAAAACACTGTCGAAAATAATTTTAACACTATGGTACAATTTCAAAAGGCTGTGATTGTAATGATTATTAGAGATATTCCTACTATGCTGCACTTCAGATTTTTCTTTATAATCATTTTGTGTTACAACAGAAATGGGAGTCTCCTCCCAATGATAGTTACTAGCATTCATCTGCAACAAATTACACTCCTCCACTGTCAAATCATTCATCTGCCAAAAAAGACCTAATTTGGGCTAAAGTCTTCTAGTGTCCTTAGCACAGTCTTCACACACCATTTTTATGGCAGGCAGGATGAAAAATAAGTAGGAATAATATTAACAGTTTTGTTGCAAAAATATCACTTCCATGCTCTGAAAAAGGACTTAATTTCTTAAATCATCTAACTCTAAGTCTAATCTTCCCCTCTCAAAAAGTTCCAAGTTAGTGCAGGTAAAAGCATCTGAAAGCTGTTGCTTACGAGCTTGAAACATTGATAAGATCTTTCTGGATACCATCTGCATTGAAGATACTAAACCCCCAGAGATCATCCTCATATTGAAATCAAAAGTTTACTCCAACCTGAAAAATTGTCTAAACAACTGAATTTATGAGCCAGGAGGGAGCTAATTGATTTCCTCCTTAATGGAACCATAGAGGCATAATTAAGTTTACTGAATGTTTAGTGTGAGATGCCCACTGTTATTTAAGGTATGAAGACCTTTCACAAACATAGAATTTACTTCCACATAGGTTTTGCTAAAAAACTTTGTATTTCTGTAAAAAGGTATTTTTATCCCTGATTCTGTATAGCAACTGAAGACCAATTTAAGCCACAAATGCTTTGTCTGTCAATTAATTCTGCATGTTCTATTCGAGAACCAGTTGAGATTTTTCTTAAATATTTGTTTCCTTTCCCAACACTGTCAGCACATGCAAAACGTGCAACTACGACTAACTTGCAGTAACAAGGAGCAGGATTACAGGAAACCTAGAAAAACACAAACCAACAATAAAAAAAACCCCTCAAGGGCCACTGGACTGGGGCGATTTTGGCAACAGGTTGGGTGAGTACTTTTGTCTTAGTACAGCTTCTATTAGCTTGCACCACAGGAAATGTGACTGTGAGCTGCCATGGACAAGTCATCCAGTCCCCCTTCTCAAAAGCAAAACAACTATGCTTAAATCTATCACACCAATTCTCTTCATCAAATGTTTTCTTAATATCTAACTCAATATCAGGGCCTGAATCATGCCAATGGGCTTTGCAACTCTTCCCTGCTTTCCCAAGGGCTTCACCTGCCCACAGTGAAGATCCAGTCTGGTACACTGCAGTTTTGCAATTCGGGATGTGACTGCTGGGAAAAGAATGGGCAGATGCCTCACCCAGGGCCTCCATCCTTTGGCTTGGGAGCCGCATTTGAGCTCAGGCCCATGCCTAGGGTGCACTGCCAGCACACTTGTGCCTGGACATGAATCTTGCTGATCCTGTTCTTAACCCTGACCTACTGACTTATTCTTCTGCCTTGACCTCAGACCTGCCTCACTACTCTGGACTTGTCTGGCAATCACAAGGTTCTTGCCTGCCCCTGGTCCTAATCTTCCTCATAAGAAGTTAAGCCTAGTGCTTTCTGTCTGATCCATCAGAGAGAACAGATCATGCTCTCTACATTAGGACTCTGGTATTTGAAGACTTAAATCATCTTCCATTTGAGTCTTTCCTCCACTCTGCTAAACAATTAAGTTCCTCATCCTGTCTGTCATACACTCTACATCTGACAAATCCTCATGAACTTTCATGTAGTCAATTATTTATTACTATAAAAATTATCTCACATTTAAGATCACTTTGTAATCTATAAGACTTCTGACAAAATTGACATTTGTCTTTTCTCCTTCTGATCTACGCACCCTGCAGATCATTTCTGCCCAGTCAACTCTGTCTTCATGGAACTTGGCACTGGTTCTTTTTTGAAACCATCTCAAATTACTACCATGTATAAAACTGCACTTGCAAGTCCTTCCCAACCAGATGTAGTCTACAGTCTAAAATATGCACACCCTGTCCAGTGTGCCCATCATTAACATCAATCTTTCTGGACTTTGGAAACTCTTTCCTCCCCATGCAGCCTTTCAGTACAACAGAGGTGTCAAATTTTTACAGCAGTAAATTCCAGCCAGTTCCACAATTATCCTGATTGTTATTAGTTTAACATTTTCACAATACTGCCATGTAGAAACGTACTAAATGTTACTAAAAAATGTTACAAAGAAACCTTCAGCTTCTACCCTAACCACAGTGCTTCTATCTCATCATGGAAAGAATACATCTGTCACAGATCACACACATCATTTCAAACTGAAATCAGCTGTCATTCCTCTGGTTTTTCCCAAATGAATATGAGCAGTCTGGAACCTCCAATCTATTAAATTCCCTACTAAGACCTTGGGCAACTTCTGAGGCAGTGGCCTCCCAGTCAGTGCCTCAACTGCCATGGTATTAAGGAAATAAGGAAACTGCCATGGAAATAAGGAAAGATTAAATGGAAACACAGATTACATCATTCTAAGGCATCCATACAGAGAAGCCAAGCTTTGGTCACAAAAACTGTAATACACAAGTAGATTAAGAGGGCCACCAAAGAAATCTCTGCAATGCAAAGGATGGAACACAATTCTATATGTTCTGATATTAGGGACATCATTTATGTACTCAAAACAAATCTTAGTTTAAAAATCAAGAGAGATGCTTAATCTACAAAAGAAAACAAACAAAAAGTAGATGTGATTTTTCGGGTCAGTTCAAACTTTTTGTTCCAAAATGTAAATTTTGTGAAAGGAAGAAATACCAAACTGTTGAACATACTCAATTCATAACAGCCTATTTGAAGAGCATGATGGTACAGAGAAGAATGAAAGAAAGAATGAAAGAAAGAACAAAAAGAATACAAGCTGATGCTACATAGCATGTTCCCACTGTCAAAAGTATGAGCATCTGCTCAAGAAACTATTCATTGACCAGGAGGTCAAATACAACCAGTATTTGAATAAACAGTGGAATATAACACACAAATAAAAAATTGTAAAACTCTACTTAGGCACAGTAGCAAGATTAGCTTTTTATAGACTTTTCATTACATAAAGCAGTATTAGGATATTTCTTACTGTGAGTGTGCAAAGATTCTGATGAAATTGATTGGAAGAAGTTGTATACTCTCTGATTCTGCAGAAAAGCTTGCGATGTATTTGAAAATAGCTGCCTGAAATTCAAATGAGAGTCTGTTAAACTAAGTAACAGAATCATAGGAAGAACACAAAAATTTACTACGGTACCATTGAAAAGCAAAATAGGCAGTTCTTAAGAAGTCCAAACCCTTCAAATTGCACATTCAACAATGCTAAAAGCTACTTTTGAGCTTTGCTGTTAAGCACTAGTGTAAGCTCGGAGTACAGTCAATATAAGCAATTGGTGCAAAGGTTTTTTTGAATTTAAAATGGTAGGTGCTTTTGAGTCACCCCAATTCAAACATTTTAGCCACTCGTAACATTTTATTAAAGAGGAGTATGGACTGAGTCCAAAAGCACTGGACTCTATATTTGAACTTTTTTTTTTTTTAAACTGAGAACACATTTATTTTCCCAAAACAATGCATCTCTTTCTTAAATACATTTGTATGGTTAAATACAAAGTTGAATTCACCTATAAGGTCAGTATTTGAATTTCATAATTATCTCCAAGAGCAAAGGGCAGGATGCTCAGCATTGCTTTGCACTGGTCTGAGTCAGCTACCAAGAGGTCAGTGACAAATTTTATTAGCTTCAAATAAAAAAACAGGCCAACAATGAATGGCCTTCATTTCCCACACGCGAAGATTTTAGATATTACTTGCCAAGAGGCATTACCTAGCTCTATTTCTTTGGAGGAGGGGCAGGGGAGAGTAATTTTTGGCAAATGCGCAAATATTGAAACCCCCAAATAAGTATATATTTATGCTAACACTGACACTGAAAGATAAAGGAATTTGAATACAGTGATGCTATTCTCTTGAGATTATTCATGTAGCATTCCTGCATAGTCACAACACAACCTGCATATTGTAATTACAGTTGCTTACTCTAACACATTTGGGTAGGTTCAAAGGTTATCTTTGAAGTGAGTCTCTTGGGTTTGTAATTACTGGGCAGTGAGGCTTCACAACCTTTCAGTATTACAATACATTCCCTTCAGTCAACCTCTGTTTAACAGGTTTATTGATTTAAAATCGCTATGCTTATTAGCCAAAATTGTTCACAGAGATTAACTTTTGGCTTGACAGTCAAGCCAATAAAGACAGACAAATATTACAGACCAAGATTTATTAAAAAATTGACAAGGGAGTAGTTGAGGCTCAGAGTGGCTCCATATCTTCTTTAACTAAAATATTAGGACAAAATGCTAGAACCAACAGAACATTATGAGTAGGAGTTTAAAAAGCAGTGCCTGATTCCTCGACTACCCCAACTCAAGAGACACTGCCTAACATGATGAACAACTTGTTTTCAACAAGGTTGAACAATCCTGTCTGAAAAGGGTAAATATAACAAAGTTATCAGTACCAAAAAAAACCAACAAAACAAACAAACAAACAAAGCCCCCAAGTAGGCAAACCCAAATTCATATTACTGTTCTGAGTTACAGAATTTGACCACCAAGCTTTCTCATCACTAAATAGCAGGTCATGAGGTATGGGCCATTTTCTTACAAATACATGAGCTACTTTTAATTTTATATACATACTTTACTATTACTGTTTATTTCTTTTAATTTCCATTCCGTCTCTCACGCTATCCTGTCATAAAAAGTAGAACATATGTGCTCTGAGTTACTGTTTCTAGTATTTCTAAATATACCTGTGTGTAAAGAAGGTAGTATCCTTCCACAAATGCCAATCATTACTATATAATGCTGCTTAGACAAATATTTTCATAATTGTGCAATTACTTAGAAGAAAGTAATTCTATGAAGTTTACTAACAGTCTTAATTAAAAGAAAATCTAAGAGTCAAGAGTATCTATTCCATCACTGCCTTCCCACTTTCTTTGCTTATTTGGTTTAGGTAGCAGAATTTCCACTGTCCATAGCAGTCTTCTAGCTTGACTTCAATCACTTTTCTGGTGATGCATTTCAGGCTATTTGCTAAAACATTTACCTGATTATGGGCTCAAGATCAGCATGCCTTCGTTCTTCTCTCTTCTGAAAACCCTGATTTAGTGCTCTTAAAATAGCCTTGTCAAATGCTTCAGAAGACAGTTCCTTTGGGAGCTAAGAAAAAGTTAATGTGAAAAATGAGTAGTTGACATTTTAAAAACTACATTTGTTCACTATGACTCTCTATACCTTTTGGTATCAACAAGAAACTCAATTGTTTCAGTTTGAGTGATGTATTTCATAGACCAAAGGTACAACAAATCAACATCATCTAGTTTTGCAAGAGAAACACTTTGCTAAAAATCCTCACAGCAAATCCAGGCATAAAACTGTTTAAAGGTCTATTTGAAAGAATTACATTTGGAAATCTATCAAATACTATGGTCTTTTCCAGGATAGTTTACAGCCTTTTTTTTTTTCATTTATTTCTTTAAATCTTTCACATATAGAAATTAGTTCTGAAAATGACACAAAAAAACGCAAAAAAACAGGCGTGACTGAATGCACTGTACTCACTATCATCACTTAGGTAAACTATTTTAAATAAACAGGAATAGAAAGGAAAGCATTTCAGTTATTTAATACACTAGACTTCAGCAGGCAACACTGAGATTAATCAATAGCGAGTCCCTCCCCAGTTGCTATTAACACTGAAACTTCTTACTAAAATTCATTATAACTTTCCAATGCCAATACTACAAAGTGAGGTCTTCTGATGTTCTAGTTGAGAAGGCAAAATTCTTGCTACTTAAGAGCATATGTTTTAAATAAAGAATATTCCCCGGAACAAAGTTTTTTCACCTTTACAACTTCCAAATATTGTACTTAAGTACATCAAAGGTGATCAAATTTGTTCATCTACATTTAAAAAATAAAATATTTTAATATGGTGCATTTAAGAGTAAACTGGCACTAAAAAACACTTTTTTTAACTGAAGTTCAAAGCTATTGCTAATGTGGTTAACATCTGCCACCAGTTATGATCAACAGCACTAAGTAATTTACACTAGAGCAGCATCTTCCTCTTGTATATCTGGAATACACCTGACCCAGAATGCCAGCTGGATACTGCATCCAGCTACTGGAACAACAGCCCAGCACTCAGTAATTATTTCACTGAATGAAGTGATACTAATAGAGGGATGCTGTGTCTGATGCAGATAATTGCTTGGTAACATATATAAGAAGAACTCCTGGAATCCAGACAGACAGGTGCTGTTAGTATTATGTTAGTACAGTGCTACAGCACTTGAAATGTCTTAGATCTAAAACCACAAAGGGCTGAAAGTTGTTCTTAACAGAACAGCCTTTGGCTTTAATATACATTACTGAGAAACTCTGACTGAAGAATTAGTCAGTGTTAGCCAAAAGGTACCAGGAAGTTACTGCAGAAGTGTAGGAATGAGCAAACCTCCTATCCTACTATTTTGTATGTAGATTTGTCTCTGGAAACAGTTACCTTCTTGTCTTTAAAACTTGCGCTAAAAGGAATGCAATTCCTTCTGTAGTTAAAGATTCAGTTATATGAACCCAAGATTAGGTGCTCAGTTTAAGGCAATGGGATAGCCTTATTACTTACAAGCTTATTAGTCTTTCCACATATGTGGGTAATTTCCTACTTTCAAATAATTTTTCAAGCTTATCACCTAAGAGAAGCCAGTCTTTAATATAAAGCATCCAAGTTATGCCGTTTACTACTTTTGTTTTCCCACCAATGCTTCTATTCTGAAACAATTTTTACCATTATCTTATTTCTATCACATGCAGCATTGGAATTTTCCATCAAGTATTTTGACCATTCTTTTCTGTCCCTAGGCAACTGAGCATACTATTTAGCAATGCCATGTAGATTGGAAAAAGAACAACAAAAAACTAAAATGCAAGGGCATATGAAGAGGACGTTTGTACTTTATGTTTTTTAAAGCAAGTAAGTTCCGCCCTGCTTTACTTAACAATTCTCTCTTACTTTTATACCTGTGGCTATCAAACCAGCACAAACCAAATGTATTTTTCAGCTATGCACATTTTCCACAGAAGACCTCAGGAAGCTCATAGCAGCTTGTGGTTGTCTTCCTCTTGTTCTGCCATCTCCTAAACACTGCTGGAACAGTCAAGCCAGCACATGGAACACCCTACATCAGTCAAACAGCACAACCCTTCAACACTCTGGACCATGTCTGTTTTCCTGCCTCCTCCAGGAAGCAAGCAGGTTCTAGGACATCCATTTCAGACACTGATGTTTGTCTTACACAAGCAAGAGAACAGGGGGCATGCATCTGAATGCTCACCCCAGAGCTGCACAAGACCCTGTATGAAATGCTGTTTTCAGGGCTCTCTTCAGGTGCAGATGCATGCACCCTAAGCTGTGGGATAACTCACTTGCAACCAGACATGCCATCCATAACTCAAATCCTCACAAATCAATCTCTGGGAACTCTTAGAACCAGATATTCAACTAGATTAAAGAGGTTGTGAATATTCACTGCTTAATTTCTGTAATACCGGAAAACAATGTTGATAATTTAAACAGTGAACAAGACAACGACCTTTGTACAGTGACTGGCTTTCCACTTGCAATTAACACTGCAGTTAAGAACACCAGATACCATCAAAACATGTACAAAACACATCCCTCATTACTGCCCTGAGAAAGGAAGAGTTTAAACATAGAATAATTTCCCAGAATAGGTGGAACCCACAATATTAGACACTGGCAGTGAACACACAGTTCGAGGTAATCACACTGATGGGGTCTGCACGTGGCCTATGCACAGAAATGTATTCTCTGATCAGAGCAGAGGGGAAAACAACTGAGAGAACTTTTTGTTTTTTTAAACATGGATACACACACATATATAGTTGCTAGATTTTCCTCAAGTTGAACTCCTTGTGATGA
The DNA here is from genome assembly GCA_013397555.1 of Urocynchramus pylzowi. Classification (NCBI taxonomy): domain Eukaryota; kingdom Metazoa; phylum Chordata; class Aves; order Passeriformes; family Fringillidae; genus Urocynchramus; species Urocynchramus pylzowi. The sequence continues at coordinate 856,731 of VZRH01003233.1, read as the reverse complement.
TGAATAGGCCAGCCTTTGTTCTACTGAAGAATACAACAGCTAAATTAAAAACTATTATGCTTTGGCTGTGTTTCACTAATTAAACATAACAAATGATACTCTTTAAGGTCCTTCTAGCAGGAACACAAGCAAACGACCAGTGGTTGTGCCTATACATGAGCTCTGTGAGGAATATTAAAAACTCATCTAGTAGTTTTATGGTAGTTCAATTAAAACTCTAAGTGCTAGTTTGGATGAGACAAACAATCACCTCCTGGGAAACTCCCCAAACATTCTGCAGGGTTGCTTCTTCTGTCAAGATCTTTCATTCCAATATATATAATTAACTGGTTAATACCATTGTGAAGTACAAAAATCTGCTGGCATGCTCGTTTCTATAATTACACCCCAGAAATCACAGCTCTCCGAGAATACTTCTGAAGTTATAAACCTGATGTGTAAACACTACTTTCATATTTGAATACATACTTTTAGCAGGAATTCCTGAAGCTCCTGATGTGTTTTTGTTACACATGTTACAGAAAAATCAGACCAGGTTACCTAGAATGAAGGAAAAAAAGAATGAGGAAAGTTCAGTTTTCCAAATTTCATAGCAATTAGCTTGTCAGAACAATTCCATAAATTTGGCAATCTCAGAGTTAACACTCACCCTTAAGCAAACACCAGGCAAAACAGGGATAAGACTACTTTTTCAAAGACACACTAATTTTGAGTGTGTATTTTAGGATCACCTTCATGTTATTTGTGGCTAAAGGCAGCATGGACAAGTTCAAGGAAATACAATGAAATCCCTGAAGATTACTGACTCAGAAAGAAGCCAGGCAGAAGGCTCTGTAATTATGGGACTTGTATCAAACAGAAATAATTAACCACAAAAAACAAGTACCACAGAAAAGGACTGTAGGTCAGATATATTGGATTGAGCTCTCACTGTCATTACCAGCAGTCAAAATGAAACAAAAAAATCTCTGTTTATATTACCTGTAAAATAATTTTATCTGCCTCAGACTCAAATCTTTCACAGTCACATAGAAGTTGTTTTAGGCTACAAGTCATAAAAAGTACTGCAAGTTATAAAAGAAGGTACTCAAGAATCAGACAACATTTAGGCATATGCCTGTATAAAATTTCAGTAGCTTATTGTTCTGACACAGCATGCAAGTAGTAAAATCACACCTTCACATGCATGTTTTGAGTAAAAAATAAGTAAGCTTGGTTAGATGAGTGCTGCCCAGCTTTAAGACCACTTCTGGGCCAAAGATTCCAATTAGTTACATGAGAAGATTCAGGGTAACAGGAGTGGACACAACAATTATAAACATTCATTTACTCTCAGCAGTTGACAGAGTAATGTCACCCACCAACTGCCTTCAACTTAGTCCCCAGAAATGCCAACTACCCTCAATGTCCTCAGCTGGGAAGCCATGACTGCAATTGCTGTTACAACCTTAAAAAGCAGTGTCTGGGCAAGCACAAAATTATCTACACTGAAGAGCAAAGAATATACCTGCACAGATGAGGAAAGGAAACTCTTTGCTAAAAGAACTGAGGTGAAGCTTCAAGATTACTGAAATACTTGTCAGAATATCTCACATGCCCCCTTTAGCAAAGAAATTCAAAACCACTGTCTACATGCTGAATCTTTAAAATAGTTTTTTGACTTTAAATGTTGATAATCCATATAGGCATTCCTTACAAACTTTCCCCATCTCCTACTGTATTTTACTATGTACTCACTTCACAGACTATTTGGAAAAAAAATCTATGATGTGGTTGAAATATTTGGCCAGGTTAACCTTAAAGACTTTGAAGGCTACATTCCACATATTACTGTCCTCAACAGAAGAAGAGTGCATCCATTTAGAGAATACAGTATCACAGAATACAATACCAAACTCTGGGATCAGCACATGAACTTTCAGCTCAAAATGGCTTTTTTAAAAGTTAGCTACTTCAAAGACCTCCCCCACGTCAAACGACCAGTTAGAATGTTTGATGCGAACCATTCTTTTTCGGGTGAAAAAGGGGAACATTTAACTTTATCTTCAAATCTGGTATAATACCAAATTCACATCTATTGGCACAATGACTCATAATGTTAGTCAGCCCTTGCTAAGAAAATTACTACTTTGATTAAACAAAAACATCACCAGCACCAGCCTTAGTAATTATTATTTTATACATGCTGCCCTTAGCTTCTACAACAGATGTAGCAGGTAGGCTGTCCAGTTTGTGGCCATTTTCCAGCTTGTTTGGTTTTGCCTTAAGAAACAAAGTCCACAACAAAGGCACCAACCTCCAGTTTTCTCAGAAAGCACAGCATCCACCCTCATATGGTAAACAGCGAGCAACAAGATCCAAGGTGATATATGACTCCAAGCAATCTACAGCTGCAGACACAACTGTGCCCCTGTGCCACTTGAGCAAAGTAACTGACGAGTTTTAGAATTCTTACGAATTAGAAGAAGCCAAGTTTCCTGAAGTGATGTCACACACCCAGCTACGGCTGATGTTTTACACCTTCCCACCTTATGCCCAGCCTTTTTATGCCCACAATTACATAAAACACCTGATTTGCATACAGAATTCAAAAGAATTACAAGATCATCCAAAGAATCTCAACATTGCCTCCTGTGAAGGTTTTTGAAACAAGCTGTATGTATCTGCAGTACATAGACAATAATTTTAACATCCTGGAGGTTATTTGCTTACTTTGAATGTGTACTCCAAATGTTTGTCAGCCCTTTTTCTTGATACGTCTTTCAGGGTTATCTTCTCAATGTGTACAGCTGAAAGAAAAACACCTTATTGTGCACTCCAAAAACTGACAGTTTGCAAACCATTCCTTACTTTCCCAGGCTGTCTGAGCGTACCTGCAGGCTAAATCCTGATGCACACAGCACGACTCTTCCTTAGGAGCCTTTTTATTGCAACAAACCACCGGGAGCAGGTAGAACCTTGCTTCCTCCAAGTATTTCTCTGGCCTAATGACAACCTCTTTGGCACACATCACGAGAATCTATGCATTACCCAAGAGCTTATTTAGACCAAATGTCACATAACTACAATATAACCACTATAAGTAAAACAAGGCAATAAAAGGAAGTCAAATTGTATCTTTACTCCAAGACGTAACAAGTGCTGATAAAAAAAAAACAGACAGTGCCTTCTACACCTAGGTATCAGAAACATCAAGTAGCAAATGAGGGCAAACTACAGCCAAATACCCACATTTCTGAAGGGTACTTAGGTTAAAAAAATTATTTAAGGAAGGCCTGAAGGAGACAGAAATGAGTCTCAGCAAACAGAAAACAAAGAAGAAGCAGAAAGCTTTGACAGTTGTACTGTAAAGAGTGTCATTGAACTAAACTAAGAGGGAAAAAAGGTACTCTAAGTACTTGCTACTTTCACATTCCTTCCCCACAGCCTACTGTACAACAATAGGTGAGTTCTGGCTGTGACCTGGCAAACTGCAGCACCATATGGCTTTCAGGGCTTGGAGACTTTCTTGAGGGCACACAGCATTGTTCAGATAATACTCCATATAAAAACCCTTATGTAGCCGAGATCGGCTTTCCACTTTTGCTGCTATGCTGGCCTAAGAATTCAACAGAATTTTATTCTAGTGCAAGCCTGAACACATCTTACACGTAAAGAAAAAAATTATTTAAAAGCAGCTCGACCTGCCCTACATCATCAAGGCTTCTTTTCAATGCTTTAGAAACTCCTTTTTTTGGAGGGAGGTGAGTGGTGTCAACAGTTAATGTTTTCCTTTCAATTTTTAACTGCATGTTTACATGGGATATATTGGGAACTACTCATAACAACAGTGTTTTTCCCCAGAAAAAAAAATTAAACCTCCTGCAATTGTATGCTGCAAAACTTATTAATGGATATCAGCTAATTATCATTTAATATAATGTAAACATTTAAAAATTAATTTCATTACAGTTACAAATCAAGTCTCATCCCCATCAAACATGCCATTTTTAAGATAATTAAGTAGTGGGAATTTCCATAAAGGAACAATAAGCCAGCAAATAAGCCTAGTGATAGTGCTACACCTTCCAATTTTCTTAGAAGAGAGACAAATATTGGAATGTGCTGGTGTACAATGGTTGTAATCCTCTAGCTGTGAGTTAGGAAGACAGACAAGCACTTAATTTTTACCAGTTAATGAAGATTTATTATTACAAAGGAAAGAAATCTGAGATGAGCTAAGGATGCCAGACAATATCAATATTTTATGAAAAGATGAATGTTTAGTGACCTTAATTTTTACCTGTCTGTTATAGATTAAAGGGCCGTTAGAAGAAGGACCATGGCACAACAAAAGTTTTGTTGCAGTAAAATTTCTTAATGGCTAACATTCAAATTGATACTGGAATTCATATTCATAAGTTAATTAAGAAGTTGATTCCCATGACTGGAACTGAGAATAGTTGTTTAAATTGCATTCCACTACATGCATATATTTAGCATACACAATTAGGAAACTAAGACCATTAACATTCACAGACAAGCTTTATTTCCCTAATGAGACTGTGCTTATTTTAAACTATTGAGTGTTCTCAATGCTAAGAATTTGTCCTCAGGTATAAAAAAATTTATTACACAATGCAGTACCTTCAACTTCCTTAACTTCTTTCTGCTGCACGCTTCATCGTAATACATGATACAACAGGTAATTACACTGTTGTTGCTGCACAGCTTTAGTTCTACAGTTTCAACAGACTCCTTTATAATTCTGTCTTGACAATGACATTTTAAACATTCTGAATGGCTAGGCTGGAAGAAAAGTTTGAATACACAAGCCAATGAGGTGTGTTACATCTCTACCTCTATTCTGGACACAGCACATGCATCCAGGATGATTAAGTAAAGCACATATACATGACACTCCTTCCATTCTAAGTCAAGATTTTAAAAATTCATATTCATCACAGCTGAGAATAAAACCTGAGTTTTAATATCAGTGGTATTTCTAACCAGTAAGGTGATTTCTATAGCAGGGAATCTCTACCACATAACCGTGTAGCAAATATCACAAAAGTATTCTGATCCTTCACTGTGGTTTCTCACTATGATAACACAAATGCGGAAAAATATTTAAGCTCTTTGCTAGATTAAGTTATTCAAATTTTTTGTGCTTCTGTTACTTAATTTGAGTGTTACTAAAGAGATTCTCCCTTTTAGGTTTCTAATTCATGAATATGAACACTTTGAACTCCATAAAAGGATTTGAAACAGGTTTGTTGTCTGTAATCTGACATTATCTTTCTCTTGTGTTTTTTTTTTTTTCAAGGAATCAAAAACACTCAAATTGCCTGCCTTCAAAGTGCAGTTAAATCTCCACAGTAGAGACAAGAGGACATTTCTGAGGACAAAACAAATAGCAATCGTTTCTCCATGTTGTTGTCTCTTTCCTATCTGCAGACTATCTGTTAACTAATTTTGAGTAGACAAGTGACTTGCTAATCCTCTTGAAGAATAAAGAGTGAAAATAAATCTGTTTTCAATAATGCTCATTTCTTCAAAGAGAAGAAATTGTGCTGGCAATTGCATATCAGAGTTTTGTTTATACTCAGAAGCCTTGTTCTCATTCTCCCTAACAGAGCCAAAACACTGACTTCTATGAAGTCTTTCACTTTTCCAAACTGCCATTTCTGTAACACTAATATGTGGGTTTTCTTTGCCTTTTTTTTTTTAATTTCATTAAATACAACTGAATCAAGCAGCAAAATCTATCGACTGCTTCCCAATATTTTTGTGTTTAGTTTTGCTTAAAAAATCTAAATACTGTTAATATAAATGCATTGTATGTTCTTGTTTTCCCCCAAATCCCACCCCTTTTTTCAGTAGGAAGCCAATTTGCAGCTAATTTTCATGCAGGCATTCACTAGCAGTTAGCAGCTAACACAAATGACAACTTGTTATAACAAAGAAAAGACCAAGTAGGTGGCAGAGAAGCTATTTTACTTACCAATCACTGCAGCTTCTTGTTCAGATGAACAGCAAGAGAGATACAAGATGTCTACAACTCCAAGCAGAGTTTAATGTTTAAGGAAACCCTTAAAAGCCTTCCCCAAAAGGAAGCTAGCTCAGACAACATACCTTCTCGCTGAGGTCTATGGGAAGCCATTGGGAGTCCATCATGAGGTGCTGTGGTTCGTTCTAGCAAACTGGTCTCATTACTTGACATGCAGTCACCATGGGAAAAGTCGTTCTAAATCAAGAAAGAGAAAAAAATAAATGTCTTAGTAGAAGGTCTGTTACCAAAGCTTGCTCTAAACAGCAGGTAATACAGAAAAACCCACAAACCCTGCATCTGGTATTCCACAGGACAAAAACCTGAAGTTCTTGACAGTGGCAAAAAGGTGCTCATTAGCCATTTCAGTTCTTACTTTATTTATGTGTTTATCAAATGTAACCTATAACCTCCAATGTTTCACTGACCTTATTTTAAAAACAGAATAGGGTAAGGAACAGAGTATCTCAAGCTGGACTATTCAAGACCATTAGCTCAGAACTTCAGTGATAATTTACAATTAGCATGAACTCTTTCAACTACTAACATGTTAAGTCACCTACTCACTACATTCTAAATATATTCTTCTCAATTATATTCATGCCCTGTACCTTGAGCCTGCCACCTCTTCTATATAGGGAATCATGAGTAACTGCTTGGACAGCCTATGAGGACATGTAGTCCATGCATCTCTAACCAACTAAATCCATGTATCTCTTACCAACCAAACATTCAGAACACAAGCAGTTGCCACCAACAGTCTCACTTTCATAGAGAAAAGGACAGAATGAAAGCTCATCTCCCCCCACATTTACATGCAGACTTCAAAATTATATACCAAGACATATTACTGGTTTAATACAGTGCAAAAGAAGGGACACAACAAGAAATCATAGGAGATAGATAACATGGACAGATAAGAGAATAAAGAAAATACTAGGCTAGCAATGATAAATAAGAAAAAAGTATTAGAAAAGCATGAACTACAAGTGGTTTCCCATGGGTAACAAGAGCCTATATAATTTCTTCAAATTAAGATGAAACATTAATGTATCAATTTACACATTCTTCAATGATTAGATCTTGCTAAAATAAAAGCAAGCAAACAAACAAACTGGCCAACCAAGCTAAAACTCAGAAATATCTTATAACAACCAGTGACATTAAATGCAGCTGTTTAATTCCATGTTCAAGGAAATAACACATTGCCTTAGAAAGGTACATCCACAAAGAACTAGGAAATACAGGAAGTTACCAGCAAGTGTTTGGATTAATCTGTTTTAAGTAAAGCACCTTTTTTTATCTGTAATAAGTAGTATAATGTATGAGCTAATGAATTCAGGAAAACTGAATGCACCAGAAACATTTAGGAACTGGTCTGCATGAAAACTAGATTTATTCATTCAGGATGAAGAACGCTGAAAGACCTTCATAAAAGATGGGTAGAGAAAAAGTATAAATCTCCAGAGAGCACTCTTTATTTTTAAATGCAGGAAGCATAACAATAAGTGCCAGAATATATGTGGTTTGTTGGGTTATTTTAAGGACTTGTGCAATGTGATGAGACAAATCATCAACCAAGATTAGTTGCTGTATTTGTTGAAGAGGACCCCAAGACTGTCACAACAAAAGACCACAATGAGAAAGCACAGAGGTGGCAAAAGACATCTGAATCCCCTGCCAATTCTTCAACAAATTTATTCAGATATGACAGATATATCAGCTAAAGCTGGCTTCATCTTACCAAACCAGCTTTACTTCATCTACAGCACAGGTACAAACTGTGGCGACTCCAAACAGTATGTCCAACACATGCAGGCCCAGGAAGTGTCCAGCCATCAAGGCTGCCCTGGGCATGCTGCTAACCTAACTTTGGTCAGTGACACCAACAGCAGCACAGTTAGCAAGTGCCTTTAGACTGCACTGCAGGACATTTCAGCTGCTTCATCAAACCGGTGTATGGCCTGTGCTTTGAGCTGAGCATTGGTCGTTTCAGGTTTCAAAGCCATCAGATTTAAAATATAAAATCTGCTTTGTTTCTTCAAGATAAAACTCACACCAGTCCCCAGTCACTCAGTAAACAACCTCAGCAAACATGTAATAAATTATGAGCTCAATGTCAGATATGGGGTAAGAAAGGAAAACAGCTGTACATCAATGAGACTGCAATTTTTAACAGCTTCAGCACATTTTCAAGTTTAATTTACTAAAATAACCCCCCAAACAGGCCACCACACAAGCATGCTCTGGAGAGAACTACTTCCAGAACTCTTAAAAAACCCACTGACACTGTTTCAGCACACATTTCATAACAACTGTGGACAGAAAAAGTGGAAGTACTTTGCTTTGGTGAAGTGCTAACTGCTGATCTAAAAACAATCAAATTTGAGGTCACACCTTCTCTTGCATTCAAAGTCAGGATATTTGTTTTGATTAATGGAAAACAAATTACAGTCTATTCTAAAAAATAATTGCTAGTTGAAAAGTCAAACTGTGAGCAGTTTTTAGGAGATGTATAGAAATGGGATTCACTTCAAAAAAGTATTCTGTTCAGCTCATGTCAAAGAAGCATTAAATACTGCTGCTATGCCTTCCAATACTAGAAAATGGCTTCTTACCTAGCACATACCTCATCTCTGTAACAGCATTCAAATACTTTTGCAGTGAATTATTCTAGAATGGTTATTTTTCTATCTATGGCAGCAGTCTGTAACAGGCAAACTACAACCGCAGTTGAAGACCCCCTCTAAACTGCAAAATATTGTGTGTTTCAATTATTCACTTGAAGAATTCTTCACCTCCAAAGTTAACCAGTAACATGCACTGTGTGTATTCTGTGACTGCTGGCTTTCACAATAGCTAGTGCAAAGCACGAGGCAGACAGTGGGAAACCCGGAGCAGTCACAGCTTTATCTTACAGCCTGCAAAGCTCCAGATCCTGTCTTAAGCTGCATTACAGCTCTTCATTTTTGGTGTTACCTGCTGTGACAGTTCTACATCAAACTCACAAGTAACTGAAATACAGGTGTCACTGCCAGAGCAGACAACTCTAGGGCACCAGTGACTGCAAAGTCTGAAGGGCCAAAGAATATTAAGAGTGGCATCGTGTGTTGCTACCTTGTGCCAGTCACACCAGGAACACAAGTCCTTTAAAGCCTGGTACACTGCTGAGGAAGGTCATGCTGTAGAGAACCAGCTGCGCTCATTCTTTCCTGTCAATGAATACAACATATTCGATGGTCACACAACACACGAGCGTAAGGCTAACCCTCACATAAGCCTCTGTCACTGTGAGACTTCACGGTGCTGCTGCTAATGATTAAAATATAGCGAAGCAGGAAATGTGGGTGGCCCCCAACCAGCTGCCAGATAATTACGTTGATAAACATAGATCTCTGTGATGGGCTGGAGGATTAACTACCTTTCTCCTTGAAAGTGAAATGAGCTAAGAGAGTACCCTAAAAATTATCTGCTCTCACAACCTAGACCAGAGTTTTGTATGAAGCAGATCTATCCTCACATGGTTGAAAGCAAATACTATGTTAAAAAAAAAACCTTAGAACTTGAGACATTTCCCAGGATATGATCACAGAATGTTTTGGGTTAGAAGTGACCTTAAAGATCACCTAGTTCCAATCTCTCTCCCACAGGCAGGGACACCTTCCACTAGACATGACTGCTCAGAGCCCCATCCAACCTGGCCTTGAACACCTCCTGGGATGAGGCATCCAGAGTTTCTCCAGGCAACCTGTTCCAGTGCCTCACCTCCCTCACAGTAAAGAATTTCTTCCTAATATCTAGAATGTGGTTGGATTTCTACCCTGCAAGCACACATTGTCAGGTCACATTGAGCTTCTCATCAAACCACACTCTCAAGTTCTTCTCCTCAGAGCTGCTCTCAATCCATTCTCTGCCAAGCCTGTATTTGTGCTTAGGATTGTCCCAAGCCACGAGCAGAACCTTGTACTTGGCCTAGCTGAATTCATGAGGTTCTGAGAGATTCCTCTCTCAAGCCTGTCAAAGTCCCTGTGGATCCTTCCCTCCAGTGTGACTGGAGGGAACTGCAAAACACTGCTTGTTGTCCTTGGCAAACTCACCGAGGGTGCCCTTGATGCCACTGTCCATGTCACGGACAAAGACGTTGAACAGCACCCATCCCAGTCCCAACCCCAAGGAACTCCAGTTGTCACATGTCTCTGCTTGGACCAGGGAGCACTCGAAAACAACTCCTTGAGTGCAACCATCCAGCCAGCGTCCTTATCCACTGAGCAGTCCACCTGTCAAATCCATGCCTCTCCAGTTTAGAGACAAGGCCATCATGTAGAACAGTGCAAATACTTTACACAAGTCTAGGGAGATGATGTCAGTTGCTTCTCCTATCCAAACTACCACCCCAATGTAGAAGGCCACCAAATTTGTCAGGCATGATCTGTTCTCAGCAAAGCCATGTTTGCCATAAAATGCCTCCTTATTTTCCATGTGCCTTAGCATGGTTTCCAGGAGAAATCTGTTTCATGATCTTGCCAGGCAAAGGTGAGACTGACCAACTTCTAGTTCCCTGTGTCTTCATTATCTCCCTTTTTTAAATAGGGGCTTAAGTTTCCCCTTTTCCAGTCAGTGGAAACTTCATTAAACTGCCATGACTTCTGAAATATGATAGATAGAGGCTGAGACACTTCAACTGTCAATTCCCCCAGGACCCATGGATGCATCTTATCAGGTCCCATTGTCTTGAGCACCCTCACATTCCTTAGATGGTCTTCAACATGTTCTCCTACAGCTGGTGGTTCCTCATTCTCCCAGATCCTGCATTTGCTGCTGTGATTCCAATGGTGTGGGCTGGAGCACTTGGTGAAGACTGAGGCAAAAAAATTTATTGAGCACCTCAGCCTCCTCCATTCCCTAAGTGACCAAATATGCCATTTACTTTTAGTCTTCCTTTTACCACCCACATATCTACAGAAGATTTTGCTGTTGCCATTGACATCCCCGGCTAGATTTAATTCCATCATGGCTTTAGCTTTCCTAACCTGGCTGCTCAAACAGCTTGCCTATATTTCTCCCAGGTATCTATCACTGCCTTCCACCCTTCGTAGCCTTCCTTCTTATGTTTGAGTTTGTCCAGAAACAACCCACTTATCCACACAGGACTCCTTGTATTTCTGCCTGACTTCCTCCTCATTGGGATGCATCACTAAAGAGCTTGGAATAAGTGATTCTTAATATCAATCAATTTTCTGGGGCCCCTCTTCCCTCTGGGACTTATTTCATGCTACTCTACCAATCAGCCTCCTGAAGAGGAGTCCAGAAGTGTTTATGCCCCAAGGTCCAGGGGTGCTTGTCTGTAACACAAGCACCAAATATGTGAAGTGGCAAGCCATCCTGCTGAGAGGGACGTTGCTCTGTTTAATGCCACGTGAGCTGGGCAGATCCCAGCTAACCTACACATGACAGTTCCAAACTCGGCTTTCTATCAATGCAGATGACTGATCAAACAATGTCAGGTTGGCATTGCCTTGGCAGTATGCAGTGAAATCTGTTATTGGATAGCCTATTAACCATCACGAGCAAGCGACTGATGCACGTAAGTCTTCTGATGCTTGCACTGCACTTTCATAAAAGAACTATTAATTCATCAGCTCTGATGAGCACTAACAAGAGAAACACACTTGCAGCAGCTGGACAGCTTGATTAGTCCTACATGCCCAAATATGAAATATTATTTTTCTGCAAGACTACAGTAAATGTGCTATGAGGGACAGCACTACTCAGCCTTGCAGGCTGTGCAGATGTAAACTGCTCAGCTCACTCATTCATCTACAAATGGGAACTGACAAACAAAGCCAGATGAAAGAAGGCATTTTGGAAAAAATCAAGGTCTAACTCACGATTGTTGAGTTATCAACTACAGCATCTGCACCTTCAACAAAATTGAGTGATGTCAGAATAATCATTAACAGATGTGGTGCCAATTACAAGACTAAAGCCATGATTTGCTTGTAACAAACCTTGCTGGCTCTTACCCTCATTGCTTCACAGCTGTGATACGCAGATGTATCGCTACATAGCTGTGGTAGCATAAAGGTTCAACACCACCTCTCCAGAAGCAACAATGAGGTGAAACTGCCTGCATATTTGTGTGCTGCTGAACCCTCTCCTGACGGCTACAGCAGCAGAGATGAAGCCTTACTCAACACTCTGAGCAACTGTACTTGCACCCCACCACTGCAGGGTGTGGCTTGGATACGGGGATAGAACGTTCTTGCCATTTTAATATGGAAATCCAGCATATGCATTTAATGCTCACAAATGCTAACATATAGAGAGAGCAGCAATGCTTCAAAACCTGTTTAATGCTTACCACTGTTGAGACAACAGACCGTCCCCTAACCAAAAAAATCCAGTACTGTCTCAGACAAGCTTCTAGGCAAATGCAAGACCAAGACTGCAGACAAATGCCCAACAGACATTGCTGCTAAGCCACGCTCCAATCTGCAAACTTTGAACTATGCAAAGGCACCCTCCAACTGTTCTAAGATGCAGAGAAGCTGTTCTATTCTACAAGACTAGAGTAGAATCAGCCTCAAGATCTAGGACCACAAAGACCCACCAAATTATCTCTCTTCTGGCCAAACCAACACACAACTTAGAAGTTCCCATGTTAAGTTATCTTTTAACATGTAGAATCAACCTCCAGAACAACAATGCTTATTCCACATAGAACCACAGCTGGAGAAACGGGCTGACAGGAATCTCAGAAAATTCACCATGGGAAAGTGCAAAATCCTACACCTGGGCAGGAATAACTACAGGCACCACACATTCGGGTGGTGCCTGTAGTTATTCCTGCCCAGGAATAGCAGACTATAGAGCAGCTTTGCAGAAAAATATCTGTAGGTATAAAAATGTATGTGTGTGTATACACACGTCTGAAGGGAGGGTGCAATGAGGGTGCAATGAGGAGCCAGGCTCTTTTTAGCAGTGACCAATGACAGAAGCAACAGCCAGAAGCTGAAACACAGGGGATTCCCTCTGGACATCTGGAAACACTTTTTCATTGTCAGGGTAACTGAGCACAGGTTGCCTAGACAGGCTGTGTAGTCTGCACCATTGAAAACACTCAAAAGTCATCTGGACATGGTCCTAGGGAATGAGCTGTAGGTGGCCCTGCTTAAGCAAAATGACCTCCAGAGGTCGCAGATAATCTGAGTCCCTTCACGTCTCTGTGACCAGACATAAAATCCCATAATATGTGTAGTAAAAGCCTGACTGGCTGAACATACAGTTCAAATGGATTATGTGCAACTGCCCTATTAACTCTCATCTAGCAAGCTGGACTGCATAGAGAGTATGCACAGGTGCCTAAAAGTACTTTAAAGCATATTTGTTTCGTAAAACTATGTTAAGAGCTCACCTTTAAGAGGCAGCAACAAAACACTACAATGGAGACAGAAACCTGAAAAAACATCAGGTGATTCTGAGCAGAAAATGATACCATGTGACAGCTTCAGCAATCACATACTAACTTACAGCACTACCAAATCATAACAATTTTGAGACAAAGGGCATACCAACCCTCTTACATTACACGAACAAGTTGAGCCTGTGGCAATTACATTTGAAGTACCAGACATGGCAGCTACACCTATGATTTACAGTGCTGGGGGAATAATGAACCTCATGTTTGCTAGAAACACAGTGTGTTCTAAGTCTCACCTCCACCTGAGCTTCTAACAGGACCTAAACCAGTTTCAGTCCAACCTAGCTAGTCCATGACACAGTAGAGAACTTGAATCTAGAGGCCAGCCAAGCATCAATTCAGGTGTTACTGTATCCCCAGGTGGTTGCTCATTCAACAACCATGCAACATCAGTACTCATGCTATTGTCAGCTGAGTGAATAAAAATAAAATTACTTGAATGTAGCAGTTCAGACTAATACAAAAAATTATTCTCATAACAATCTAGAGTGACAGGAAGATTTAAAAAACATTTGCCCCTTAAGAGTAGTTCACTGAAGTACAGTCAGTACTGAGAAGGGATGATGCCTTCATTACTACATTTAATTACCATCAGAGGGCAATATGTCATTTTGTCCAATCCTTGAGCTCCAGCATAGTTTGAAAGTATTCTTTTATGTACTGCATTTTTGAATAACAGAAAATCTCCATCTTGTGGTTATCTTGCTCCTAAGACACTTCCAAAGACACTAAATTTTCTTTAGATATTTTAAGTATTTTTACTTTCTTCTCCCAAAAAGACAAGATTAAGAGGTTGAGGAAAGGCAATAAACTCACAAAGGAATGCAGTTTCTAGCCAGATCTCTGCCAGTTTTGGTCTCCAGAAGTATAAACCCTTAGACTTGGAGGATACTACAGAAATTCAGCAGCTCTTGAAGGAAAAGTAGGTATTTTGTTTTAATTATAGTAATGAAGATTCAGCTGTAGTGTTTTCTAGGACAGCTATGGCTAGAGACTGATAATGGCAAACAAACAAGGTGACAGATTCAAGCAGGCAAAATCCTACAGACTTCAGAGGCTTCACAGACATAACCATCTTACTGCTGCTGTCTGTACCCTTTTCTGCAGCTCTTTAGAAAAAGCTGAGTCCACTCCAAACCCAGTGAGATCCTGCTACCTATAAATAAGTCAGCATTGGGCAATCCTGAAAACTAGACCACACCTCAACTTCAGAAATTGAAGCACAAGCATTAGGAAGTCTCGGGTGTATTTTCAACACCCTCGGTACTCATTTACTATGCTGGAGAACAAACTGTCAGGGACAACAAAGAGGCTGATTAACTCTGGTATAATGGGACTGGGAAAGGCTACAAACTTGTACTAACACCTCATATTTAGAATTAAACAGCTAAAACAGCTCAAAGCAGTCCAAGTTTTTACGCTGTAATTTCTTGGAACATCAGCATGCACATCTAGATAGAACTCATTCTTTTTAGGCATTGTTTTTTATCTAGCTATGACTTCCTTTCCAGAAGACTTCCAGTAATGTTTCTGGAAATAAGTCTTAACTCCTGATTGGAGACAGAGAAATTCCTGCTCAGAGACAAGGCTGCTAGATTCTCTGAGGCAGCTGGAATACTTTTCATCTCAGTATGCAAAACTTGTAAAACATTTGTATTTCCCTGGAGTGCGCCACCATTTAAATGAACTTTGCCAAGAGTAAAATGACATTTTTTATCTTTATGTCTCTTATTTAAACCAGACTCTGAAGCTACACTTTTCCTTAGATTCAACTCTATGACACTAAAAACAGTGCAGACAGAGCTCTTAGATTCTAAAATTAAATTCTACTACCTTATTCTGCTGCAAGTGACTGAAGATCAATTATAAAAGCACTCTTCTAATTTGCACACAAAATATCCTATAAATAGAAGTGCACTAAGAAAAATACTCTGTAAATAGAAACTTCCCCTTTGTTTGTAAGTAGAGACTTTTTTCTGTGAAGAATCCTGCAGCTAGCTAATTATATTATTATTCAACAAACCATTATCTCCAGGAGATTGCTTATTTCAACAGAACCTTGGTTCTATTCCTGTCAAGTATGCCTGATCAAATATTCCAGTGCCTAATGCAAGCCACGTTTATATATTCGTAGATATTCAGAGCTTCTTCGGTATTTCAGCATTTTGATCCCAGACGTCCATCCGATGGGATAGAGAAAAATAAACAATAAAGTCAGACTGCTATGATAACGATGCACTTAATAAACAAAAAAAATCAACACAAGAGTTATGTGTTCTGTTACTTAAACCAATATACAATGGTATCAACAGGATCTTTGCACATTAACACTTCTTCTATTCAGCAGCAAATACTGCTGATTTATTCTTATACTTCGGATTGAAAGTTGCTATTCTGCAGTTTAATGCACCAATGACATTTTTCCAAAAGATGTTTTTATAAACCCCACCTTAAATTAAGAATTTGAAAATAGCATCAAGTGTTTCTCCTTTAAGTATGAAAACTCCCTACCCTTAATTCAGAACACTTCATAAAGACACCAAATTTATCAACTGTAAGGTAATCCTAGATCTGTCCATCCCACTCCAACAGTCCTACCTCCCACAACTTTTGAATTCCTCTGTTTTGAGCTGAATTTGTTAAAATATATCACTAAAAAAGTTACATTTTTCAAAATCATTGAAATAAGACACTAAAAATAGCAACAATCTTATTAAGCCTTTGTCATGAAGCAACTTTATTGTGAGCTCAATTTTATCAAACAACACAGACCCTAACCAGAAAATATAACCCCAACAATGGGAAAAAGCAAACTGCTTTATGTTTCAGTAAATCACCCACAAATTCTTTGCAGGTGAACCTCTCAAGCCCTGGTGTTCGCTAAAGCTAGTTGTTACCTCAAACCGAGCCATTTTGTTAGATACGCCACGTGCAATAGCACAGTCCTTTGCCCTAAAGAATTCAGAACTGACAAACCACCTGATTCTACTCCAGCTCTGAACTCCCTCAGTTTGCAGGCTGACTTCACATCGCTGCTGCCAGCCATAGGAATACACTGATATTTCACGGCCCACAGGGTGAATAACAGCTCAGTGACCACCTTCCAAGGGGTCAGAAGCCGGGAGCTGCGAACGCCCGGGAGCGCTCAGCACGGGAAGCCCAGAGCTGAGCTCGCAGCCTCTGTGCACAGAACTGCAGCTGCGCCTTCCCTGCCCGACAAACGGGCACGCCGCATTCCCGGCACAGCCGCTTCCCGCCCGCCGCCCGGGGCAGCGGGGCGGTCCCGGGCCGAGCCCCCCCGTTATGCAATTGCGGCACCGCCCCTTCCCGCCGGGCCGGGCGCCGCC
>VZRH01003233.1:806153-836063 GCA_013397555.1 Urocynchramus pylzowi | reverse complement strand
CGCGCGGCCGCCACGGCCCCGCCCCGCGCACGGCGCAGGGAGCGGCGGCCGCTTTGGGAACGGGCGGGGGCCCCGGGTTTGCCCGGTGGGTCCCGTTGGTCACACCGATGGGAACGGGTCAGTAGTTCGCCTGGGACCAGTCCGAGCGAGCCTCCCTGTCCCCTGGTTAAACGATTTCCCGGAGATGAGGCCGTGCGTTGGCTGGTGGCTCTGGTGTGCGGAGCCACGTGGGTTTGCCCAAAGCCGGCGGGAGCGGGCCCCGAGTTGTGCCGTGCCGACGGTGGAACAATGCTGAGTGTGGAAACATGGCTGCTACAGGCCTTTCTAATTTTTATTTCCTATTTTCTAAATTCTAATGCAGTTGAAACTTCGCTATTGGAAGATGTCTCTTTTTTAAAAATTACTTTTGGTATAGTAGCGTGTCTTTCCACCCATTTTTTTTATAGAGAAATAAAAAAAATAGCAGAAAAAATATATAGTAAAATGGCTTAGGGGTACTCTGTTAGGAAATAGCAGGCTTGCTGCGCTCTCATTCCCCCAATTGCATTCCCAACTGTTGTGTTCCACGATGAAAAGCCTACAATTACAAGATTAAGCAGTGCTCTGAGTAGTCAGAAAGTTGCAATGCTCCTCACTTTGATTCCCCCACAGTTACATAAAGGAGGTGTATTGAAAAGGAGAACCAAGCCTGTTGCTTGCTTAACAGCACAGTGAAGAATAAAATTAATTTTAATTCCAGTTATGCAGAGCAGCATCCCTGAACTGCTTACAGCCACAAAGCATGAACTGCCCGAGCTGACTGCCCCTTATCTGTTTGTCCAGTAGCCGATGTATATAGGATGAAGAGCTTTATCAAACAACTAAGAAACTGTCGTGCAGATTATGCTAGTCTTGTATGCATCACTCAGATTTGCCACAGAGCAGTCTCGAGTGGTGGTTACAGACTATACCATTTCTTGCATTTTTATGTATGTACAGCAAACATATGTGTTCTATTTTAAAACATTAAATTACTAATTTGAAGGTAGCTCATGTTGGGTTTATAAGTTCCTAGTGGCTGCTCAGTCCTCTTGTGGTGACACAAATGGATTTGACCCTGACTCAGCACAGCTCTCCTCGTTCACTGGCATCACAGGAGCTCCGTCACTGTCCTCACCGAATCTGCAAGAGGGGAGAGGGGAGTGGGAAGTGGGTCAGACCATACCCTTCCATCCCAAACTGCCAACAGCTCTTTGCTGGTCCCAGGACTAGGGAGGTGAAGAAAAGTGTCGTGAAGTCTCATAAACTTGTTTTATCCTCTTTTATTGGAGTCTCTTTGCCGGTTATTCACAGGCTGGACCTGTGAATCACTCCAGATCCCTGCAGTCATTAGTCAAAGCAGCTATCATAATGCCACAGTAGAATGTTTTCTTATGTCGTCATTGTGAAGCGGTAATTCTAGAATTACAGCAATTCTTGTCATATCATTGTTATTTTTTTACTCAAAGAAAAATTACTGTGACTGTCTTGGGGGATGTGTCAAGCTGGAATTGTGGAAGCACAGAAATAAGGATTGAGGTTTCTGCTAAGTAATTTGAACTGATATTTAGTCTGAATAGAATTAGCAAGATCAGAATTGCAATGATCCAAATGTTAGAAATAGCATTTCCTACTTTAACAATCTGTGATTCAAATAAAATGTGACAGAGTTCCAAACAGATAACACCATGGAGAGTGAAAAAGGAATTTATTTTGGTGGGAATGAGTGGAAGGGGAGGGCACAAAGGGAAGGTACACTGGTCCATTCAAAAATCCACAAAGGTAAGGTAAATCACAAATTCTTGAGGGTAATGGTTAAAAGTACACTCTCCTCATCCAGAAAACACTTGAAGCCCATCCCTGTTTGTGACAGTTCCCAAGCTGATTCTTACTTTCACAAATCAGCTTCAGAACCTAATTAACTCAGCTCTTCTTAATTTTCCCTTCTTAATGGCTTACACTATGATACTTGAGGAAAATAGATGTGAAAGATGCAAAGTTGGGAAAGAAAAAAAAAAAAATGGATAAGGAATGTTGAGAAAGCAAAAAGAAGACAAAGCTATTCCAAGTGGGTTTACAAGTAATTCAGTAGCTGAGGGAGGTGTCAGCAAGGGAGAGGGCAGTGCCTAAAGAGAACTGAAACTTAAGTGCCCAAGAGAAATGAAAGTGAAACTCCGGACTTTGAATGGAATGAGAACACAGAGGGGAAGTGCTCAAACTCTGACAAGCTAGTACAATGGGAAAAGCTACTATAAAATTATCTTGCCTAGTGCAAGTGCCCTGGAGGTTTTCTAACCTGGTTTTCTTTAAAAAAATGAATAGCTTGCATAGGTCTTTAATGACTTGGGCCCACAGTTATGCTGACTTAGGGTGAGCAACTGTACAGAGCCTTAGAGGGAAAAATATGTGTGTAATCTGTTGGAGCTGAAAGCCAGATGAACTCTGATGCAACACAGAGCAGGCAGAGGAACAGCAGGACAGTGCTGCTGGTTCAGGAGCAGCCACTTCTCTGGGAAGTGGCTTTCTTTAGAGTACAGCAGGGATCTGATCTGACACCCCAGGACAAAGGGCAAGAAGCCGTGTCCAAGTGAGCCGTGGTTGCCACTACTGGATTTGCAGCAAAAGGAACAGTGACTTTTCCAAGTCTTCCCCACGTGCTCTCTTTTGGTCTGTACATCATAACCCCTGTTTACCAAAGTCTCGGAGCTTCCTGAGCGCACAGAGGCTTCATTGCCAGTCTAGGAGTGTCCTTACAGACAGGTCCTTCTGTGGACCTGCTCAGCTTTTCCACCTGGCTGTGACCACCACTGCTTGGATGCATGAGCTGTGCAGAGCACCAGGAGACACACAAGCCCTGGACAGGCTGTTTCCTGTGCTTTGTGTGTCACCACAGCGAGTGGAGGCAGTCCCAATGTGTCTTTTGAGTGACACCTCTTCCCTCACTAAATTCTTCCAAAGAGGTCATTGACATTGCAGGATTTTGTTCAGCAAGCCTAAAACTTCCCCAGCAATGCTTTTAGATGGGGAAAAAAACAGTAAGAAAAATGAAAACTAAAACACTGGGACACTGGACTGAGTGCTGAAGCTGAGGGGGGAACCAACAAAACAACCTTCGGGTCTATCAGCATACATTTCTTTCTTTTTGGTGTTTTTTTTTTTTTTGGTTTTTTTAATCCTTTTTAATATTGACTTCTCTTTCAGCAACATATAAAATCAGTTTCACAGTCTGTATTTGTTTGTTTATTTACTGCTACTAAGGATCTGCTGAAATTGTAAGAACAGGGATGAAGTTGATCTGTGGCTCATTTAAAAGTCAGATAGGGACATTGTAGGATATGTAGATATATATTTAATGTTGAGTAGTATATATATATATATTTCATATATATCAGGATTATTTTTTAAATGTTGATACTGCTCCCCAGGTACTGTCTCTGCTACTAAGTATTTTCACTTTTAACAAAGGCTGTAACAGATCTTCAGTGAGGATCTTTGCATGGATGCCCATACTAGGGGGTTGAAGATACATAAATAAGGAAACAAATCTTCCTATCCTCCTTTCCTCTTTTATTTCCTTTCTTCCCTTTCCTCCCCTTTATTCCCTTTCTTCTCCTTTTCCAGATTGTAGGATGATCAATTGCTTCTTTATACGAAGTTTGCAGATGTGTTTAATCTGCTCCCAGTAATATTGTCAGGTCTCCCAAGGTGTAAGGAAATAATTTCAGGCAATGTCAGACAAATGTCACACAAAAGAAAACAACCTGGAAGAAAAGATAAGTTCCTTGATAAAGCTCTGGAATGATTTTGCTGACTCAGGATTTGTCCTTTATCTCTTGACAGTTGGCATTTTTTTGTGTAACTTACCTTTCGTTAAATAGGAGGTGGTTACCTTTTAGCCCTGGGATCTGGAAGAAAAAGCCTTGAGAATGTGACAACTTGAAATTCACTAAAAATAAAGCCTGTCAAATTGTTGTTATTACTTGTTTTTTAATTCTTATTGCTGTGGTGGATTTTGAATATTCAAGCTGGTTTATTCCTTCAAACTTTTTCAGCAAGAGTTGAGCAAGCTTTTGTTTGAAAACTGCAGATACATTTTAAAAAGCACTTTTTTAATATGCATGTCTTCAGGTGAAGACATGCATATTAAAGATATTTAGGACTTTATATTCAATATGAGTAGTTAAATGCAGAAGATGACCCATAGTCCTAATTATGTCAGCATTCAGTGTAGGAATAAACATACAATTTTAAGCACATTTTAAATTATTTAAACATAATTTTGGATTTAAAGTTACTGAAAAAAAAGTTCAGTGTAGGCAGAGGGTGTTTTCCCAGGATCAGCTTCATTATGAAAGACTATTTCTAAAGTCAAAGTTGTTGGTTATTCATTTGCCAAGGTCACCTATCCCAGGCCTCTGTGGCAAGCTAGCCAATAAAGGTACTGTTATGAAACATGGTTGCAAGTTTCAGCTCCCCGTTCAAGGGAAGCTGAACTGAGGCCGCAGTCTGTCTTTTACGTAACTGTCAAAGGTGAGTTATTACTATTTTCAGCTGGATCCTGCTCAGAAACCTGTGAAAGATAGCTGCTAAAATAGGGGGGCCTATTTCAACTTCAGTGTAGTGCTCCTACTGCAGTGCTGTCTGTATTGGTTTGTTTTTCTCCTTGTAAAGTTACCGAGAGAATTTGAGGAAAGTTAAATGTGCAGAAGCACATTTGGTATGGTATATTCATATCTTTTTGGTCTTTTCATATCTTTCTGGCCAGTGGTTTCCTTGCACTGACTAATTCTCCATGGGATTTTACCATCACTGAGCACAGCCTGCACTGATTTGAGTCCCCCTGAGTTAAGGCTGGTATAAATTGTTCAGTACCAGAATACCTTGTACCCAGAAGTGAAATTTGCACAGAAAGCTACTACCCAATCTAGATGACAGTTCCATTTCGGGCAAGAAAGCAATGGGCTTTTCAACACCATTCAGCTTCAGGCTTTCTAATGTTTCAGCAAGGACAGTGGTGAAATGCCTGTGATTCCGGGTTGTTACAGGTGAACCATCAGTGTGTGCTTTCACAAGGTATAGCACACTAACTCATGAACGTGAGCAGCCTGCACACACGGCTCAGTTAATGCCAGGGCTTTGCTGTCAGGGGAAATACCACCTAAATAAGACCAGAAGACTAAGCGCATGCCCAAACCAGTCTCTGTTCTAGTTAGCAGTGAAGTACATCCTTAAGTAAAAAGCACTGAAATATAAACACCTACACAAAGAAGAAAAGACTTAGGCCACCTTAAACATCTGATGAAAGTTAATTGAAATCTGTTCTGAAATGAGGGCTGGCAGAAGGAATGTGGGTGTGGCTCAGGCACCAGGCCTGCCTGATATTAGTCATGTACATGGTAATTATGTATGCAACGAGCAGCCGGGAATCAAACTGAGAGGTTTATTGGCTAGATTATTTCATAATCTCTACGCTTGGGCCAGAAGGAGGAGAAGAGCAACCTGCTGATCAAACCATATGGAAACCACCATGGGCACTGGAGGTTCTTCAGAGCAAAACCCTCACCTGTATGGATTCCAAGGTACCAGGGAGAAAGCACTATGTCCTGACCTTTAAAATGTGCAGTTACAGTCACAAAGACCAAGGGATGCCAGCGTGAGCTGTAGAAGAGTCATGAGTCACTTGTGAGATCTGTGCTGCAGAAGGAACACGTTATCCCTTTGCTCTGCTGGTAGTGCCAGTCTCTTTCTGTCTTAAATGATCCATCTGCTGCTGCCCAAATTAGACACACAGCTCTCGCCGTCACTGTGCAAAGCCATCGCCGACAGTGCTCAGAGCGTGGTGCTCTACGTAGCTCAAACCTTGCTTAGCATCTCACCTGCAGATAGGGAACTCCCTCGTGCCAAGAATGGATTATGCCCCACTGAAGCCCTCAGAAGAGGAATTGTAGCTGCAGCTGCCAGAGACAAATAGACAAAGCTGGGATCCTGTAAGTCTTTGCCAGGCAGCCCAGCTGAAGGGCAAAAGGAGAGATCATCCTCGTGTGTGGGAGTTGCTGTCTTGAGCCTATGGATGAGACTGGGTCTGGTGGAAAAATGACCATCCCAGCTGCACAGCCCAGTGCTACTGGAGGTGTGACGTGGTTGTCTGCTACTTCTTGTTTGTCTTCAGCTCCACACCACTTTTTTCCTCAGGGCACACATCATCACTGTTAAAAAATCCTCAAGCCTCAGCGCACCTCGGTACGCTGTTGCTGTTTGTTTGTACCCACTGCAGGCATTAACCTGAAAACAGTGCAGGAGTGCTCACCAGAGGAGGTGTTACACACTGACATTCAGTTATGGTAAAGTAGCTTGTGAAAATAAGAAAAACCAAAGAAGCAACCTTCACTTTCCTCATGCTCTCTCCCACAATACGTGTATTTATTTTGAGGTGCCCATAATTCAATTGTCCTTGAGAGCTTTCCTGTTTGCTCTTTGGGAATGACCAGTATTCAGTTCGGCTGTGAATCCCTGCTTGTAAAGCAGGAGTTCTCTATTTGGCAACATCTTGGGAATAAAAGAAGGAATTGGAAACCTCTCCATGTGTAGGTGTTTCATTCTGGAGGTGTTTCTGGCTTTCCACTTCTGAAGAATGAGTAGGTTGCCTCGAAATAATGACATTTACGGAAGCTCTTTAAGTCTGATCTGTATTTATTAGGACTATAGCATATAAGCAGGATGTCTTACAATCTGGGGTCTATGAAGAAAAGCATTGCAAAATTTGCTCTGGAAAAAAAAAATCAATGAATAGCTGAGTGGATACCTCCTACAGAAGAAAAAAAGGAACCTACATAAGTTCTAGTTCCTACTGAAATTAATAGCCCCACTTTGGTGGTTTTTAATGGTCCAAGGCATCAGGTTTGCTGTTTAGTGTCAACGTCTCAAACCCCAAGTAAAGCTGAAGTAGGGGACTACAGTACAGAAAATATCTAAAGCATGTCTGGGCACTGAAGAGCAGCTTGGGTGCCTGCAGTGACCAGTGCAGTGCCCTCAGCTCAGCCAGGCTTCAGCCTCACCCCCTGGGGCATCCCAGACTCCCACCACAAGGCCCTCCCCTGGCTGGGTGGTTTGGCTGTTTTGGCAGTGGTGCCCAGGCTCAGGAGCAGCTGTGTTTCTTTTCCATAAGGAAGAAGAGTGATTTCTAAGTGGAGAATACAGAGTATCTTCCCTACTCATGAGGTGAGTGGGTGCTCACCTCATTCCCTTTCTTGTTCAGCAAGGGCACTCCAGCACATGCTTACCTTGAACTTGAATGTAAAAGTGGTGATGCTTGTGATTTGTTTAGCAAAGAGAGGTGTTTCATGTGGCTGAAGCCCAAACCCTGACTTTTTTTTTTTTTTTTTTTGTTCATCAGTTCAGGCTGTCATTAGTAATTGAAGACAAGGGAAGGGTCACAAATAATCCTATTCCATCCCTACCTCAAGGGATATTTTAAACAGGATATAATTATCATCTACAATCATCTACTAACTCTTCAAATAATAGTTTAGTCATGCCTAATTTTCTCTAGCATGTATTGAAAGAGCAATAAGAGTTTAAAAGAGGAATACCCTTTCTTTCCCAGAAATCTGTGAAGTATTGCAGGCTCTGAAGAACAAAAGGCCTACTTGAGGAACCATTGTCAATAGGCTGGTTTTTAATTATTGAATTTAAAAACATTTCTGTCAAAAAACTCCTTAGCATCTTCTTCTCAAATGAGCAATTTCAAGATTTTTCTGCATTTATCCCATGTATTCTTCTCTCTGGCCATTTTATACACAACAGCTCTTCTTTCTTAAATACTTGCCATTGGATATCAATGAGCTTCAAAAGTCTTTTGATGGGCTTTGAAATCCATTCCCTTAGTAAATCTGGTTTTGGCCCAAATGATGCTTTCTTGCTGTGACTTGTGCCAAGTCTCTTGGTCCCTCCTGTTTCAGCCATCCCTTCTGCTCTTGTCACACTGACCAAACGAGGTTGCTCAGTGTCTTTCCTGCAGAGGTCCCAGTACTGCGCAATGCAAGAGAAGACATCACATGTAGAAATCAGACTGCCTCCAGGACAATGTGGACTACTGTGTTTGTCTCCAGTCCCCATTCAAGAACTTCCTTTTCTTCTATGCTATACTCCTGCATCCAATTTTGGTGATAAACTCACCTGGCCATGACAGAGACTTCCTCTGTATTTGTGCAGTGGCCAAATCATTGATCAAAGCCTCTAGAAAATAATAAGATACATAATAAAATAGTAATTAAGAAATCCTCTCTTCGGGACACTTAGCTTTCTCTATCTTTAATATGCCTGATGCACTTTGAGACACTGAAAGAATTGCAATCTGTAGTGCTTTGAGTTTGCCTGAAGATGAGAAAGCCATCATGATAGAGCTCAAATTGGAAAATGTTGTGAGCACACAGTCCACAATGCAGCACTCTTATCTGTCTTGACAAACCTGCTTTATCACCTCCCAGAGAAAATGTGGCAAAATCATCTAAATCAAATGAATTACCATTGCAGCCTTTTTCAGGATCCTTAAAAAGGCACTCCAGCTCCTTGGGAAAGGATGTGCTATGCATGCATTTTAAATAATTCCAAGAGTTTAATTTTTTACCAGTTTAATTACTAATCAGTGTCGGAAGCCAGTTGCAACATAATTCTGCCCAATTCCTTCTTTCTCTATATTTCCTATTTTAAAGAGTCTCTGGGGATTGCCCTTCCTCAGTCCTGAATGCTCTGTTTAAATATGTTAAAAAATAATCTTTGAAATGTGAAAATCTAGCTTGGAAGTGTAGTTTAAATCTGGCATCTAATGAATTCCAAGGAGTTCCCAGATCCCTCAATTCCTCTGAACATCATATTCTGGCTAATTTAAAAATTCTACTGTCCTAGGAGCTCATGTTTTTTAAGCACTTAGAGAGCATAGTAACGAGAACAAGAGAAAAGCTGAAAGAATATGACAGAGCCATGAATTTCAAATTCAGCAAGTGTCAAAAAACCTGAACATTACTTTTGCTTTTAAATAAGCTTGTAACCATAAGAGAAAAAAAAAATAGTAATTGTTGAAACTGATTTGAGACATGCAGCTTAACAAGATGTTTCCTCTCACTAGATCTCTGGAAATGCTTGGACTTCTTTTGCCATCTGCAAAAAGCTTTTCAAACATTGTTTACTTGATCTTAACCTTCTCCTGGGAGACCAGTGGGAAATTAGTGCATTCTTTTTCAAGGTATAGAAATTGAAACAAACATGGTTAAGCCTCATCATTTAGGAATTCAGTCCCAGTGGATGTAATCTCTTCAGCAATTCTGTCTTCAGAAGTGATGGCTGGAGGGAGCAATTGGAGAAGACAAGAATGGGGAAATTAGAAAGTTTCTAGAGGAAGAGATCTTTAATGATGAACAGAGATTAAACAAGAATATATGAACTGGAATTGTGCTGAGGAGTAGGAACAGTTACTTGGAAGTCCTGTAAAATGTTTGAGGGTTAAACTAAAGTGCAGAGGGCTGGTGGGGCAGTGGGAGGTGAAGCGGTGCCTCGGGGGAGCCTGCGTGCTCTGAAGGAAGCAAAGGGTGAGTTGCACAGCCTGCCTCAGGCTGTGGCACCAACCCTCCCTTGTCTCTTGTCTTCCTGTCTCCTGTCTGTGAAATGGACCTAATACTTGGGCAGATTTCCTCAGGCAGGAAAGCAGGAGGGCATTATGACAGAAGTGAGAAATGAATCTCCACCTCATTGCCTCTGGTTGACCCACCACCCACCACCCAGCACTGACCCACCACCACTGCCACTGCCAGGGTGGATGTACCCAGTACACATTTTAGCACTGTCAGTTCTCTTGTTTTGTCCTGGCCAAAAACATTGGCCTGCAATAAAAAGAGCTGCAGGTTGAAAAACCTTGATAGCATATCTGAGGAACACATGCTTACCCTGCCATGCAACACCATCAGAATAGCAGTGGTTTACTTGTTGGCTGTAAGACCCAGAAGGCAACATCTAATAGCTCGCTTCCCACTGCCTTGTCTCTCCTGTGGTCACCTCAAAACTTTAGCCCTTGAAGGTTGGCAGAATTGGTCCACAGTGTGCAGTTAATTGCAGATTAAAAGTCCTGCAGATCAGGAACTTTGCCAATGAGATAATGTGACACAATGAATTTAGTTACCCAAGTAGACTGATTTATCCCTAAGCAGTATCTGCCCTTTTAAATATCATCAGAACCGTCAGAACTTTTGACTTTAACAAAAAACCCAAACCAAACCAAACCAAAACAAAAATATTGAAAAAAAGGAAGAAAGGAAGAAAAAAAGCAAAGCTTTTGAAAATTATCCTGCATTTCATTCAGTGTGAATTAGTGAATGGTGTCAGACTTAAAAAGTATTGTTTTTCATAAACTATATTATTTGCAATAAATCCTCTTTCAAACTGTGTCATTAGGAACACAGCAGAAGCAGGACTTCCTGCTTCTGAATTATTCCTAACACATATTGCCCAGCCCTGTTGACATTCAACGTGAAGATCCATTTTACTGCACTGTAGCTATTTAAAAAGGATGGTAAAGTGGAAGTGAGATGATTGGAACCAACAGGAACATCCAACAAAATGAATTTGCATTGAAAAATGTTGTCTTGTCAAAGCTGAAATGATTTGTAGGGATGCATTGGTTGTGATGAAATTCTTGATGGTTTCTGAAAACTACAGCATTACCTTCTTACTGCTGACCAGGGCATGAACAGAAACAAACATTGGAATTTTTTTTGATCTTGCAATACATGCCTCAACACAATTTTGTTCTGCTGCATAAAAATTGTTTTTGAAACCTAATGCAGCTTGATAACACATTTCCAAATGGTGGGAGGGAATTAATATCTTGAGGCTGGCTACAAATTATACTTGAGTCTTCTTAAGAGCCCATTTATGTGTCTATAAGGGTGCAGAATTGCTGTTGTATAAGTAAGACTTGGAACACAGGGAGTATAATCTCAAGCAAAGCTTGCATATACACCCACAGTGTAAGTATTGGGCACTGTTTGCTTTTATAGATGAGGCTTTCTGTGCCAAGAATCCTATAAAGATGCCCAGCATAGGTGTCATCAGGGAGCAGCTAATAAAATAAGAACAGTTGAAATAAATAGACCCTGCACCAATCTTTGTATCATCATTCTATGTGTCAGAACCCCTGTCCTTCTGCAAAGTCCATGAAACTAGCCAATTCTAGATACTGTTTATTGTATAGGTATAATGGACATGTATATTTTTGGGGGGAATGCTGCCTTTTAGGCTCATGATGTCTTTAGCATACAGAAAAGTCTTTCAAACTTCCAAATTCCAGCCCTCACCAAAGAGAAAAGTAGCTGACAGGAAAGCAGGTCGCATCACTTACAGGAGGCAATTACAGAGAACAGCTGAAAAAAGAAAAATGCAAAACAGCCAGGTGTTAGCCACACTGAGGGAGACAAAATGGAAAGGCTGAAGGAAAGTAAGGTCAAGAAGAAAGCATAGGACAAAAAAAGGTGACAGTGATTTCCAGTGCTCAGGAGAGAAGCCTGAGCTCTGCTCTTGTGTCTGACCTGTTCATGTACCTCAGCTGTGTAAGGTTGCTGGACAAAAGTGTCTGCTGCTGGCATTATTCTCTCTCTACTGCAAATTAGTTCAGGCAGTTGAGTGAGGAAAAAGCTACAGGACTTTTTTTTTTTCCTTTCCAACTTGGTAATTTTGGTTTTATGTCTGTTAATTTTCTGGTTTGCTCTTTGAATTGTTCTCATCATGAGACAAACACTGTGTCTCATTGTGCAAAGCAAGTGCCTGGCTGGCCCTGTGCTTGTTCCAGCTCTGAGTTAGACCAGCTTTAGCTGTCATGGAAATACACCCAAGATGTTTCCTAAGCCCAGAGTGAAATCTGCCAGCTTGGTTCAGTGGTAGTTGCTTTAGAGCTATTGCTAGCTCTACACTGGGAATCTCCTCAATGTCAAAACTTGTTATTTGGCAGAGACCACCAAACAGACATCCCAGACATAATAGTAATTAGCTATCACGTCTGAGCTTACTTAAACTCGCAATTTATTTGGCAGAGGCCTCATCCCCTATTACATGTGCTTTGAACTATTCAATCTCTATTTTCAATATCCTTTTTATTTTGAAGGGAGGGGGTACTTCAGTCACTTGTTGTATTGAAAACAAGAATTTTTGTACAGCGCTCTGGTGGTAGCGGTGGTGGGTTTAATAATTTGCACATCTGGTTTTGGTCAGCACTTTGGGCATCCGGCCACATGTGGTGGTGATGCTGAGCTGACGCGCACGGCCCCGGTGCCAATCCAGGACTCTGGCAGAAGAGATGAGCAGTGCCCTCAGGAGCTGAGCCCGAGGCACTTTGACTTTTCCCCCATCAGGGGCTCTCCCCGGAGTGCTGCGAGGAGCCGGAGCAGGAAAAGATGCCGGTGGTGGCATCGTATGACACTGTATCATTCCTGTCTGATGGGGCAGAGCAGTGGCAGATCTCTGATGTCTGGTGCGTGCACAGATCTGGGAGAAGTGCGACTGCTCAGCACGACAGTTCATGGCCATTCTTTGCAGAGTTTGGGAAGACTGAAGGGACCTGGCAGGGCTTCTGATTCCAGGAAGGAGAAGCTGGGGGAAGGTGGGGTGTGTGCATGTGTGTTTGTACATTAAATATTACCTGAAGGCTGAAGGAAAGGCGATCAATACACTTTTTTGGTTAGATGATTTCTACTTTTTCAGACAGTTTTTCTTTATGTGCTGCTGGGTGGAGTAATATAAGGAAACCCTGAGTTATTCTCTGTAGTGGTGCTTTCTGCTGCTCTCCTTTCTATTTAGCTTCATGAGATTCTTTAGTCTCTAAAGCTGTTGCGAGAGAGGAAAGAAGTTTATCTTCCCAGTCTCAAGTGAAGGAAGGGGGGAACTTATTTGTTCCTCACTTTTTGTTGGGGAGAGGGGAGAACTTGTTCCTGTGCTAATTCTTTGAAGATCATTTGATTGGTATCAAGCCACAAACTTGGTAAGGTATCACTGACACTGAGGGATGACCTCCTGAATTTGTAACTACACAGCTTTATAATAGCATGGTGTGTGGGTGTGGGTTTTCTTGAAATCAATACTTGACTGATGGCAGCCAGGTTACTCACAGAGCACATTTTATTTGGGCTCCCTTTTCGGAGACATTCACATAGGAATGTATGTGCTAATGTACAGGTAAGTTATCCTGCTCTGTGAGAGTTGTAAGACACAGATTTACTTGAATTGAATAAGTTATGAATGCTTATGAATTCCTAGGGGCATCCATTTCCTTTGGACTAGCAGTAAAACTTATTGCATGTTCTCTGACCATTTGCACCTGCCAGCAGACAGGGAAGGGACTGCTTTGACACAGTAGTGCTGCAGTGGGACTGAGAGGAATGCTCACCTAGCTGGGGGGCTGGTAGGAGAAGTGGTCAGGAGGAAGTGACATGGATATGCATCAGAATAAAGCATAAATTAACTGAACAATTGGGTAGAACTAATGGATATATCCCACAGAGATGAAAGGTGAAAAATTATACAGGACTGAGGACTGGGGTACTATCACAAGGTAGCTTTGTCCCAATCAGTAGTTTTCACTCACATTTCAAGTGTGCAGTGTGAACACGAAATGGCTCCTACCACTCCCCTTTGCTGTTTGTTACACTGTTTACTGACTGGTGTAAACGTAAGTGCTTACAAAAAATGCAGTGCTAATCCATTAGCAGCTCCCAGAAAAAAAGCATTTCATGTCCCTGCAAACCTTCCATCATAAGATCTTAGAGCAAGTTCCCAAGAGCAATATGGTAAAGCTCAAAACAGGTGGGCTTTTTTGCCATCTCACATTGCAGGTAGAAGTTGAGGTGCTGAGAGATGTTAAGTACCTGGTTTAAGCTGCAGAGGCTTGAGCACAACTCAGACCAGTAACTCCCAGCTCTGACTTAGCTCAGCAAAATGAGAACCCTCCTTTGCTGACATAATGGCTTGAAAGAAGAAGCAAGAAAAGAAAGCTGCTTTGACCATATTTTAATCTTAGTTTTAAATTAGAGTGAGTAGATAATGGAAACATAAAGAAATTATTAATGAATGTGTGTATGGAGTGAAACAAGAAAGGCTAGGAAGAGGTGATGTGATTAAGATGATGAGATGATTTTCTACTAGCTGTGACAATAAACTGGCCAACAAAAGCATAAAGGAAGCACATAATAGTGTGACAGGAATAGATACACACATGGGCCATTTCTAATCCTGCTGCCCTAAGTAATGAGAGTAAAAACTTCACAGTGCAGATTTATAGAATTGACAAGCTGGTGGGGACTTGTTGTCTCCCAAGGCATCTAACACCACTGGCCCCTTAGGGAATTCCACCAGACTGCTCTGGGCTGCAGTGTCAATCAGGGCATCACTGCCCCGCGGGTCTCTGCATGACGATTTGTCACATGGCCAGGATGTGCTCTCAGAAAAAGGCCCAGGCACTGACCTGGCTGGAGAAGTACTTCACCAGATTGTGCTGATGAGAAGATCCAGACTGGCCAACCAACTATTAAGAGAAATGAGTAGGGTTTTTCCTGCTTTTGAGGAAGAATCCTTGCCTGTCGCTTTCAATTAGCCAAATTATAGTTGTCATTGTGTTTGCAGCTCATTAAATACCAGGAATCTGCTTCAAATAGTATGGGCAAATCAAAGAGACAGTTTTGATAAGATTCTTTCTTTTAACCAGAAAAAATATGACTTCTCTTCTATCATGACACTTCACTGAATCAAGCCTTTGTTTCATCCAACCCCATTTTTCCCCTGCATTACACCTTTTGACAAATATCTAAGGACTTTAGTGGTGCTGTTCTCAAGAAAGAAAGAAAAAAATAAAGTAAGATCAATAGACAGACAGGTATGCTGACCTCTCTCTCTTGCAGCCTGGATGTTTGAGTCCTGCATAGCAGCTATCATAGAGGCTATCACTGTATTTAGTTCAAATACAGTGTATGACAAAAATACCATTCCACCTTTCCATATTGGTCATATTTTTTCTTGCTTTGCTGTTTCTCTAAAGGAAATACAGATTCAAAGCTACTTAGATTATAAACAATTCACTGTAAAGCACATGTTTACATACAAAAATCACAGGAATAGTCTGTAAATAAAGGACTTCCCTGTTTGAATTATATATTATTAAAGTCTTTCTCCAGCCATAACAACTATTGGTAATGTATAAATTTCAACTACTCTTCCTCTTCTTAAATATTTTGTTATAGAAAGCCTTTGGGTTCGTAATCAAGGGTGTGTATGCCGTTGTACTCAACACAAATCCAGAACAAAAGGATGGAGAGTTCACAGCACAGATATAAGGCCAGATGGAGTGGACAATAAATGGGCAAATATATGGAACCAATGAAATCATACTGATCTGTGTACAATGTCCTGGTCTCAGCACCCTGGTGGCTTAGCCCTTTTCTTTTATCAGAAAAAAGCAGGTTTCTTTAAGGTAGCTAGTGAAACCAGTTAATAAAAGCCTTGTGCACACCTTCAGTAAACTCCATTAAGGCAGAAAAAGTGGTGTCAGGGAAAACCTGGTGTTGTCAATTTCCTTAGCTGTTCAGAAAGTGGAGACAGAGCAGGGTCACAGGAAGATCACCTCAAGGGGCTGTCCATTTTGGCGGGGACAGGGATGGTGTTACTCAGAGCATGGGCACAGAAAAAGGCAGAAAGAAGGAAAAAGGAGCCCAGAATCAAATTCAGGGAGGAAGGCCAAGTGGGAGCAGTTGGAGACATGGAAGACAGACAACATATGGCAATAATATTGCTGGGGATGGAAACAAAATGCTGTGTTGTTTAATAGAGGGCAAAGAGCACAGAGGAGAGAGGTCAGGTGGGGCAGACACTGAATAAAAGCTCGACTCTTCCAGTACATTTGAATCTAAAGCAAAGAAAGGCACACAAGAGGATGTGTGCAAGGACACTAATCATGGATGCTTCTGCATTGCATAAGATCCTGGGAGCAATATAGCTATGTCTATGTGGGATGCTCTCACCCCTGTATCTCTGATATTAAATACAAACATACTGTTTACTCTCTCTTTCCCTTAGAAATACCAAGGCACCCTGGGGAAATACAGTTAAGCTTTTATAAAATCATCAGCATGCTGCTTGGTAATTTTATTCCCATCTAAGTCCTGCTATGTGGTTAAAGCTGGGCCACGTGCTTCCTGTTAAAGCAGAACACTGTGTCCCACCTTGAAAGACACACCACATCCAAGTCTCCACAAACTAATAGGTCTGAATGGGCAGCAAATCTGAGACCTACATGACACTGGGCCTCTTGTTTATCGGTCTTGCAAATGTGCAAATAAGATACATGCTTGTCAATTAAACACGTTTCAATCTGATTTTCTCCAGTGAAGAAAAATAAGACACACAGAAAAAGAAATGTATTTTTGGTGCCTGAATGTCTATAAGTTCATTTTCAAAATCTGCTTTTATTTATCCTCTGGTTTTCATTGATCTCTGGCGATAAACATGCCAGTTGAGAGAACTTAGTTCTAACAGACAGTTTTTCTTCCCTCTGCCAGAAGTGATCTGGTTTCCTATGAGCCGTACTTGGGAGTCTTCAGTCAAGTTGAAATATATCTCAATTCAGTGGGTTATAACCAAATTAAATACAGCTTTGCTACAAAAGATTTATTCTTTTTTAGGGTCTTCAAAATGAATTTTCATTCCTTTCTCTCTAAAACACACAGGTTTATTGACAGCATGTGTCGCTGTCTGAAATCCAACACGTTTCTTACTGCACCTTATTATGAATCCCTTCTCTCATCTTTCTTGGCTGAGCATCTCCTCACCTGCCTGCTCTCTCCTTTGTCTCCTGTTTCCAGACCAAAATCTTCCTCCATCACCCTGTTGGCATGGTTATCTTCATGTGCTCAGATCCACACATCCCCAGTGTGGGACAGAACCACTCTGAACACACCTGGAGGCCCTTACCAGTGTCCCAGAAACCCCACAGTGGTCTTCAGCTGGACTTTGTGGGCTCCTAAGCCACCTCTGGTTTGCTGCTGCTGCTGAATCCCTTTTCCTAGGATGCTTTTCCCAGCTTATTTCCTCCTGAGCCTCCCTGTGTCCATTTGGGTATTGTTTTCTGACAATAGAAAGTGTCTCAGAGGCAGCTCTCATTCAACCTGAGGAGCTGAAAAATCCCTTTCACAGCATAAGAATTAATTCAATAGCAAATCCCAAGGAGCAACCAATTAAAACATTGTTTAATTAAGGGAAAGTGCTTCTCTTACCTTAGATTTGATGTATCCATACATCCCAAACACACAGTCAGGGGTTGAAATGCCTTGATAGGGCATACAAAGCATGGCACTTTTGCGTTGTCAATACTGGCACTTTTCATGTGAAATAGTGGGAGCAGTGAGACTTAGTCACACTTCTCTATTTGCATACCAATACTTCTGAGTTTTCACACAAGGACTTCTGAATTTTCCCTATGACTAAATCACGAAAAGCACAGGTACATGCCTGAGAGGAAATTCATGTCAAGAATATATTTGTACCTGTGCCTGCTCCATTTGGGTGCTTTTCACACCTGCAATGAAGCCTCCTAGCCCATTTAAACTGGGAGGGTTACACATTCCTAGTTCAAACAGCCCAGCATATAAAAGGGGTGACTTGAACCTCGAGTGTGCTCGGTGAATCAGGTGTTAGTTGAAAATAATTAACTGTGACCTCATTGGAGCCAGTATCTTGAACCACAAAGGGGATAAGGACTTGTAGAGAAGTGATTCTGTTTGAAGCTCTGTTGCCATTATTGTCTGGTTGGTTGATATTATTTGCAGCATAAACCAAATTTATTTCACTTGGTAGTGGTGAAACAATGCATCTATAAATAATGCTCAACGCCTTATGTAAAAATATTTAACACTGAAAAAAAAAAAAAAGCATGAAATTTTACCTTTCTTGAAACTCCACCTCCTGTCATTACATAAATTCAGTTTTAACACTGTGGTGAAGACCCAGCAAGCAAAGCAGTACAACTGTTATTAACAGGTTAGGGAAACCTTCCTATGACACCGCTTCACTTTTAAGTGGGAAACACTTTCTACTCAGAACTAAACTGCCTGCTTCTGCTAATTTAACACCAGCAACCTAAATATCCTTTGATGGGGCCTAATGTGGCTTTTTGTATGCAAATTCCCACAGCTCGAGTAAGAAAGTGAAAGTGATTTATAGTACACGCAGCTAGGCGCATTGAGTGTCCTGTGTCTCTGGGGCACGTCAGATCCCAAAGTCCTGGCACAGCCAGGTGTGGAAAGGGCTCCCTCACCTCTTGGCTAGCGGGGCCAATGACCAGGATACCCCAATCCCGGCCTCATGGTGAGCAGTGGAAGAGCTGCTGCTCACAAGGAGGAGGAGGAGGAGGAGGAGGACATGGGACCAGACGGCGGTTGTTTAGCTTGGCCGTCCCCACCTCCCGCGGCAGCCAATCTCGCTGCCAGCATCCAGTCGTTCCCACAGTAAGCCTGGTCTTAGGCTGGGATGCTTGCGTTCAGTTATTAATTTGGATGTAGCTGAAGTTTTCCTGAGGAGCTCGAGCCACGGCAAGGGAAGCACATATTTCAGCTTTCAGTCGGGGCCAGAGCGAAGCAGGATTTCTCTGGCAGGAGGAACAAGGCAGGGGTTTTACCTCGGGTCTGTCTCCTGACTGGATGGTGGGGGCTGGTGGCAAGGGGAGGTGGGTTCTTCACAGCAACCCACAGGAATCTCCTCGTGGAAAGCCTTCGGCTGCCTAAGACACTGGGCTTGGGCCAGGTACCCTGGAAGTGAAAACAGCTACTTAACAGTTTCATAGCCTTCTTTCTGTTCATTTGTAAAGCACTTTGTGAGAGGTGAGGTAACATTAACCCCCCTCCACAGAGAGCAGAAGTGGGCAGATGTGTCTAAAAGCACCAGGCAAATTAATGACAAAAATATACAGAGAAGCAGAGGCCTCTCATTCACAGACCAGGGTTGGGCAAAAAAGAAAAAAAAAATTAAATACATGAAAGGTAACAAAAGCACATCTGTCTGTAAAATTGTTTTCATAGGATCACTGAGCTGTGACTGCAGCTGATGTTGTTTAAGTCTGTGAGCAGACACTGGCTTTGCCATGAGCTCTCCTGCCCTGAGGAACCACATCAAAAAGAGTCATTTGGGCAGAAGGGCAGATGGCTTAGATGTTGAGAACCTGACTTCATTTCTTATATCAGGGTGACATAAACCTTCAGAGGTCTGTATCAGTTAGATCACAACTTGTTAATGATGTGGTAAGTCACCACATCTCTATTTTGTCTAAGAGATGTAGAAGTCAAATTAGTGCTCTGCTTTATTGTTCCTTGAAGAAAAACAAGAATATTTTTATCTGTTTCAAAAAAATGGAGTATCAAAACCACTATTTTTATAAAAAATAATGAGTAGAATTATGTCCTTGCTCAAAGCCATGTAACACACAACACGTACCACACATACAGAGCAAAAAATTCCACAAAATAATGCAGTGGCCAAATGAATGCAAACATCAGCAACGGCTCTGAGGGAAATACTTGTCAAAATCACTCCTAGAAAATGAGTCTGTGGCTGCTCTGCTCTTTTTATTACCAGAGGAGACTGCGGTGGCAGTAGAGTGAACCACGGTTTTATTTGTTGCGTAGTTGCCCTGTGGTACCGCCTTACATCGTTAATTCACCAGTGGAGATACCACGCAGCTCAACCCAACGCACCCTTGCAGCAGCAGGAGCACTCCTGCAGAGCCGAAGGGATAACTTCGTTAGCTCAGCCAGCAGAGGGAACTGCTAATCAGCACTAATTGCTCACACAGGGCTAGCAGATACCCTCCACAGCTCAGTAAACACCCAGTAAGTCATGGCGCTTCGCACTTTCTATGCCGTGTCTGACTGCCGATGACCCGGCAGATTCCAGCAGCGCGATCGCCCTCCGAGACTCTCCTCCAGGCCTTCATTTCCCCTCACTTTGACCTCACGGCTTTCTCCTGGAAGGAGGGCGAAATCTCAAGCTGCTTTGGCACAATGGCATTTCTGTCTCTTTCTGGTCAATTAAGTGCTCAGATAAATTAAAATCCTGCCTGAAACACACGAATTATTTTCCCCGCCCACATGTCCTCTCATTCCCCCCTAGTTCTGCTCCTGTCCCAGATATTTTCTGCCAAACAGCAGCTGTACAAAAGCAAGGGTTAAATCAGGTAGTTCATATTTAGCCTCAACTTTGCAAAGCCAGAGGCAGGTTTGACACATCCTGACTGGCTTCACAACTAGGCTCTGATCCTGTACCACAGTGCCAGAGCCACAACACCCCAGCCAGTGCCTGGGCGGGTACCGCTCCTCCAGAGCACCCCTTGTAATTCCTCGCAGCTTTCCACAGAGGAAACACACACATAAGGTGCAAGCAAGCCACTCTTTGCTTAATAACAGTTACTTCAAAAGCTCTGTGGTTATCAATAGCTAGTCAAAGTAGGCTTTGGCTGCATCCTCTTCCCTGCCTCACCCTAGGCTGAGCCAGTATGCTTAATATCTTCCAACATGAAGTACTTCCCAGTGATATCAATTTGCTTCCAAGAGGGCAAACAAAAGCAATCCCTTATGCCATTTGTTACAGCAGTCCACCTTGCTTTATTCAGTGCTCATCTGGTGGTTTATTTCTCCAAATTAGATAAAATAAAAGGAGGAGCATTGCTTGCAATGCCTCCTCCTTGCCATCAGCTATAGCTCTCATTCCAGCAGGAGCAACCCCACCAGCACATTTGCACAAGATAGAGTGGGAAATGAAAAATCCTCCATCAAACATAAACACTCCATGGGGATCCACTGGATTGAGAACAAAGAAGGTATGCAGCAAAAACCTCATTAAGCAACTTCTGGTGATCTTATATCTTGGAGGGCATTGAGCAGTGAGAGGAACTCAAGGCAGCTCTCTTATACCCATCACCTGTGGGCCACTACATCCTTTTCACGGCCAGCGAGCAGCTGGAGCACAGCCTGTGTCAGCCACACCTCTGTTGCAGAGGCCATACAGAAACCCATGTGGCACCTCCCTGACACCTCATTTCCTGCACCCCAAACATCCTAAGGAAAGGCTTGGGTAGCTGAAGACCTGGCCTGCTGCATTCACATAAAATCAGCAGGGGAGTCTTGTTTGCAGGAATACAATGAATTAAACTGGATGAGGTCCAGGACTCAAGTTACACTAATTATGGGTTTAAAATTAATGTAACACTAAACACCTGCTTCCTTCCAGCCTGAGAAAGATGCCTTAGAAGGGTGTTATGTCTAATTTCTGCTTTTACAACCTTGAGAGAAAGGTGCTTTTACCATGTGAAATTAATTGCTTAGGTGCCCTCCCTGGGCTCTCACATGGAAATCTGAGCTTTTGAAAAAATGAGGGAGTGAAAAGACAACAGCTGTAAGATGAAACCCATGATAGAATAAAGGCAGCACCTTACTGAATTAATTTTACTTTTCCCTGTATTACAAATGGTTGGCATCCCTGCTTAACCCTTCCGTTTCCATTTCAATTTGTTTTTCAAAAACCTCAAAATTTTTCCAGTCTGGATTTTTTTTTTTTCATGTTTAAACAAAACTAGTTAAGATACACAAAAAGCTGTATAAGCTCAGGACTGACGAACCTCACCCAGCCTACCCCCATCTCACACTCTCCAAGGGAGTCTGTCTCTCTCTTTTCTGGGGTACCTGTGTGGCACAGAGCCATCCTCCTCCTCCAGTACCCTTTGTCCAAGCATAGCTGTCACCAGCTAAGCAGCAGCCATGCTTGTGCATGAAGTTTGGGAACACAAGCAAAGCCACCCATACAGCATTGCAGCTGGAGAAAAACTCTTTAGGGGACCACATGCTCCAAAAGGGTTTCTGGGAACACCTTCGACTGCAGTCTGGTGATACACTTCCTTTGCTTGCATCATGTGGCAAAGTGCATGTTCCTTCCTCTCCTACCTGGCCTGGCCCGCAGATCCCTCTCCATCTATCTCATGGTCTTTTTGGAAAGGTGTGGAGAGAAGACATAACCATTCCTGCTCACCAGTCTTTAAAAGTTCTGTAACTTGTGCATAACCATTGGGAAATCAACTCCTGTTGGGACTGGCTCAAAGCTTGTAAATATTACTCACCCAGAGCAGTTATCCTAGAACAGGGATTTTCAACATGTGCATGCACTGCCATTCTTATTTCTTGCAGCACCTTGTATGTCCTGCATTTTCAATGCTGTATTTCCAATTCCCCATGTGCTGTACTGCACCTGAAGGAAGACTCATTCCAGACATCCCACTCTTTGGGCAACTTGGAACAGCTGCAACTTCATAAAGGAAAGTAATTATATGTAAGAAACAATTTACTTTTCTCTTTGCTACCTCAGTGAGCTCCTTAGTAAGGTGGGAACAGGGATCAGCCACTTAGTATTTTGAGTTTGACCAACTTGGCGTGAAAACAGCACCACTGTTGATGTCTTAGAAGTCACTGGTTCTCCATGGGGCAGTTCTTAGAAATCAGAAACCACCTGACAGTCTTGCAAGCATTTTCTAAATGAGAAAAAAAACCAAAAAAAACCCCACCCAGCCAACCCAGATAAATCCTCCTCATTCTGTGAGTAGATTTTTCCCAAACTGAATAAAATCAGGTCGTTGCTTCTAGGTCTGCACTAACTGTAAATATCCCTTGCTCCCCCAATGCCACATTTTCAATATGTTGTGAGCCCAGAAATATGACCTTGATAGAAAAGTCAAGCAGTCCAGTGATCATCAGTCCTGGGGGAAGGGGAGTGGGGAATCATTCCCTTCCACCCCAGGAATGTCGACATTCTGGGATGTCTACAGCTCCAAACAGCTGCAGTAGAAAGGTGGGAACAGGCCAGCAGGTTTGATCAGAGGAAGTGGCAAATTCCAGAGCCAAGAAGGAAAGAGCCCTGAGTGGCTTAACTCAGGCAAAATAGTTGAACCATTTAATTTTTGTACTTGTTGATGCTATTTCAGTGCCTCCGTCTGTAACATCTGGTTGCCTTAGATACATGAGGTAACTACGGCAACTAGTTATTACAGGGAGAGGGATAAGAAATAGATCAACATTACTGAATTTGGCAGGCTCTAAAATAGCTTTTCTGTAAAGCAGAGGCAGGTGCAGAGGGTACAACAGCACCGTGGGACAATGAAAGGCAAAGGTGGCCACAGCAGGGCAACACCCTGGCATTAGGCTGCTTAAGCATCTGGATGCATTCTCTTTAGATCTCCTTGCAGCAGGATTACTGGCCAGAGTACCAAAATACTTGGGATGCTCAAGGGGGTTGCCCAGTATTTGTATTGGAGCTATCTTCACTCTAAGTCATCCCATCCCCACCACCCTACCCTCCACAAACCTCTCCCCCTCAAAAACAAAGAAGGTGTTGGGAAGTACTAGTTGTGCTCCATGGATTTCTAACTAAAGGGAGGATATATGAGGTGAAAAGCTGTAGTGACCAGAATCACTCTGAGCCTGAACACATGTCCTAATATCAACGCTTTAATGGCACAACTGACACCATGCCGGGGTGATGTAATGTACTGTAGTGCACAAAACAGATCATAAAATGATGCACACTTCTCATTAACTGATCATTTTTGTGCTTTTCAGAATAATTAGTTAATCTGTTGGAAGGTGAGCAGCTTTCAGGCTGGGTTGTC
Source organism: Urocynchramus pylzowi (assembly GCA_013397555.1). Classification (NCBI taxonomy): domain Eukaryota; kingdom Metazoa; phylum Chordata; class Aves; order Passeriformes; family Fringillidae; genus Urocynchramus; species Urocynchramus pylzowi. Next base: position 812,317 of record VZRH01003233.1, on the reverse strand, counting down.
TTCCCTGCAGAAAGTCATTAAAGTGCACTGAAACACCCCAGTGACCTCCTTGCTCCAGACAGTAGGGAGGAGTGGGTGTTCCCAGATTTGAAAGTGAACCATCCAAGACTGCCAGAAAGACATGTTTGTGCCCGAAATGTCTGTCTGACTTTTTTTTTTTTTTTTTTTCCTTGGCTTGCAGGAAAAGCTGTGTTAATAAATCCTGAATAAAGGATTGCCTGAAAAGCTGGATCCATGTGCTGTCTGAATATCCTTCACCAGGATTATTTCTGCACAAAAATTTTCCCTACATACCTAGGACAAAGCCTTCATTTCGTATTTGACTCAAAACTACAGACATTTACAGAAAGAAGCCAGCACCACTGTTTCATCTGATGAATTTCATTAACAATATCTCTAAGATCAGGGTGTTACAATAGCCAACCAGCCCTGGTTCTGCAAATGAAAAGCATCATTCACTAATCCTGGCAACACTATATTCCAGACCACAAAGGGCGCTGCCTTATAATATTGTTTACATATGAAATCCGAGTGTCTAAACCAGAAAGTCCCCACCTTTTCACCTCAGCAGGCTGCTTGAGGGAAGTCTGCACAGGGTTTTACTTCCCTTAGGATGTTTTCCTCATTAAACAGGCTAGTGGTAACTAATTTAAGTTTGTATTTTTCCCAGCAGATTGCCTTCTTGGAATTCTTTGCTATCTATCTTCAGAGATGAGAACTGGTTAGATGAACAGAAATGAGATTCAGTCTCGGTAAATGTAAAGTAATACACACTGGAGGAGTAGTGAGAGCATTTTCAAGCACCATAAGGGCTCTAAACTAAATACCTCAATTTCATAAAGTGACCCAGGTGGCAACGCATAGCTCAGTGAAAGACATTACTTACCATGCAATCAAAAATGTTGACAATATATGAGAAGGCTTAAAGAATGGGCTGCAAGTAAAAAAAAAAAAAAGAAAATGTTTTAAGACAGTCTCAAATGACTGAGCACTGGGCAGACTGTGGTATAATATTGTGTATTTACTGATTAAAATATTTCAGAAAAAGTACCACAAGCGTTCATAAAGAATAGGAAGTAAGTAAGAAACCTTTCCAATTAAAGAGCAATCTGACAGAGTGAGACTATATTCTTCAGGAAGCAGAAAACTAGAAGGGGGCCTGAGAGCAAGCATGGGGAATGAGAAATGGTATCTTGATCTGGAGATATCAAGATCCTCTCCTTTCCCTTCTTTGTAATAAAAAGATGGGATATTCAACAAATTAGAAGATGGGAAGTTCACAATATCAAGAAGGAAATACTTTTACACAGTCCATACATTTTAAAATGTTGTGGAAATGGCTGTGAAAGCAGTCTAGGAGGTTACTGCCTGGATACTCTTTCCTATTTTGTACCTGCACTGCAGACACTGGAAGGACCATATGCTGGCTCTCTTGTCACCCCCCCATCACTGGTTGAAACCTTAGCTTGAAAGAAACCCGAATGAAAGTGGCCACGTAGCAAAATGTATGAGGTCTGGCAGCTGGGAGCTGGGGCACACGCTCCACTCCACTTCATTATGAGACTGAAAGCCAGCAACAGAGAGGCAGTAACAAGTAGGTGATGAAACAGAGCTGCAGCTGCTGGCTCAGCAAATATAGGTCAGAGCTACAAAACCTTAATCTATGGAGGAAGCGTGAATGTCAAAACCATAATCAGATTCAAGCAGGATTACAAGTTGTGTGGGTAACCAGAGCCCTAGGAGTTCACCCAAATTAACTGATAGAGAATTTATCTCTTTCCGTGTAGATGCAAATGCGACTAAGCAGCAAGACCTTCTGAAAACACAGTGACCTTTTCTGAAACTTTAGAAAAATGGCAAACTTTTCCCACCCAGCAGGCAACATAGTTCCAGGACCTTTCAACAGCGGTGTTGCAAGCTCACCTCTGCAGTCTGCTGTTCAGACACTGTTAGCTGGGGGGTGTTTGGAATGAGAGGGCAAGTAGAGAAATGGGGTCACAACACCATAGCTCGGCATAGAGGAGCAAGTCATTGTTTTGGGGGACACAATCCCCCAGAATACTGGTGCATCACTGTGTGCTAAGCAGGGGTGTGGGTATGTTAAACAGTGATCATCAATGTGTGTTAAACAGAAAAAAGAGAAGCAATCTAATGTCAGACAGAAATTACTCAGAAGGCAAATAGCTTTTTACCTGTGGAGAGGCTCCCTTTTGGTAAGTCAAACCCATCTTTAGAGCTTTATTCTCTGTAAAACGGTTGGAAATGATTGCCACACTGTCACCAATTTGCCTATTGATGTTGCAGACACTGAGGCAGCTGCAGAGGACTGGCAAGGGCAGGTCTTCTGCTGTGGGCAGGAGGGGTAGAAGGACTTAGCAAAGCTGGTGCTTGGGGGAGAAGCACAAATGTCAGGTGAGGAAACCTTATGACTTCTACTCAGAAAGTAAAATACAGGCTTCAATTTTGTGAGGCCTTTCCAAGGGCATTTATCTCCACATGTGCCATTATTTACATCTGGGCCAGTTACACAAGCAGTGCTTCTAGGTGCAGGACCCTTAATGATTCCAATGGGAAAGTCATATTTGGGCTGCTTGCAGAATCCAGGTGTCCTGTGTTGCACATAACATCTTACTGTGACAGCCTTAGAGGGTATAAGCTGCTCTAATCAGACATCCCTTTCAGGAGAGAAAAGAGACCCTTCAAGTCTTGCTCTTTGCAGACACATGTCTTTCTCACTGTCAGTCTATGAGAATGTCAATGACAATCAATCTCATTGATTCTTTTCTCTGTAGCAGAACCACAATTACTTAATTTGTAGCCACTGGAGCCCATGGCAAAAACTTTTGAGAAAAGAAGCCAAGATTTTCACAGCTGACTTGAAAACTAGAATGAGCACAGGCAGAAGAAGACCTAAGTCTACTCAAAATGGAGTGAACAAGCTCCACCCATCCTAATGGGATGAGGGTTTAAGCCCTCTCAAGGAGCAGGGTGAAATAAGGCTGTAACCCCAAGATTAGGCTCTTCTTTATAGTGCTGTACAGAGTGGCTTGAACTCTACCTACCTTTGGTCATTCCCTGATATTCCAGACATTAAGCCATGTTTTAGTCTACACAGGCAGAAGAGCAGCCTGGGCTTTGTGTGATGGGACCTGCATTTTACAGGACTGGATTATTGAGACTGGTTTGAACACAAAGAAACCAAGCAGACTCCTCCATGGCCACTAAGATTCTGAGGCTCACCAGCCTCCTGTGCGACACCAAATGCTTCACCTCAGGTGAGTCAGGTAGTGGGAAAGGATGTTCAGCCAGAAAATCTTTCTGGCACTTTTGTCTTTAAATCTGTATGCATGTAACTTTTTTTTTTTCTCTCTTTTTTGGGGAAAAGAGAGAAAAAAAATCTTTCAGAATTAATGCTTTTTCTTTAGAGTTGTATACCATGTATTTCCTATATACTATTAATATTACTTATCAGCATTGCAATACAACATTCACTCTTTAACCAACCAGGCAATGCCTCTGCTTTGTTAAAAGCAACCCCAAATCTCTTCTTGTTGTTTTCAATAAAGTTTGAATCTATTCACAAATATTCTACTATTTTTTAACAGAGTGTGATTGCTATTAGTGCATATTAGTGCAATGAGATTATCAGGATATTACTAGGCTGCCAATATTTGCTTAAAAATGTAATTTTTGTGGTAGCTGTGTTACATTTCTATGCTTTTTTTTGGCTGCAACATGTAGTCCTTGTTCATAAATCTACAGTCTTATAATAATATTTTCCTTTTTAGTATATATGCTCTTTACATGTAAGCCAGATTTTAGCCATGCATCATGTTTTACAGAAATGGGATAAAAACCACACACATGTATTCCCTCTTTAAAACCCAAAGTGTCATCATTCAGTCTCAAAAGTGCAGAGGTTACAGTAGCTACAAAAGGAATAATTTTCTTCATGCTGAGTTTATTAAGCATAATGAAGTTCTTACTTCAGGAAAGTAGGCCTGGGTTAGACTCAGCAGGAAAAAAAAATACTTCCATATAGTAATTTTCAATAGAGTAAATTTTAAGGGATCTTTTTCTCTATTAAGAAAGGGATCTCTTTTTTCCTTTCAGAATTTCTACTCTCAAAGGCAGCTCAGAAATGAGAAGACTTCTAGGAAATGATTTAAAATGGAGGCATCTTTTGTCCCAGTACAACAAGAGTCAGATAAGAAAGCTTTAATTCTAGTACAAAACAGTCTTTGACTTCAAAGGTTTAATTTTTAGCTGGCACAGGACCAATAAAGCCAATAATTTCCTCCTTAGATTTTGTTTTCTACTAATTGAATGTTCTTGTAAAGCATGTTAGTGAGTGGCACACAGTGCTGGCTGCAGCCCAGCTCGCTGAGCTCCTGAGTTTATCCATTTGGTAAAATACATAATTATGCGCATCGTGTGCATGGAGCCCAAGGTCCCACTGACTTTGTCAGCTGATAAGATCTCATTTTAAGACCATCAGCATCTGTTCATAAGTTATTATTCCTCCCATTCAGATTTCAGTTATGTTATTTGCTGTGGCGGTTTATCCTTGTTGGCTAAGGATTTCAAAGCAGCTTCAGGGATTTAGATACATTTTCCATTTTGAGTCCATATTTACATTTCCTTGAAGAACCCCGGTCACCCTATTTATAGACCTTTGTTAAGCTCTGTGACAGCAATCCCGTGGGCTTTGGGCACAACATTTATACATTTCACTTAAGGATTGGTTAATGGGTGACACAGGCTAAACTATGGATTTGAAGAGCACAGGAATAGTATATTCTCTTTCTATATAGTGGCCTGAAAACGAGAATACAGACTTGAACCAGGGCAGCGGTGATCTAATTTAGACATCAGGAAAAATTATTTAGCCATAGAGGAAGTGACACATAGGACTATGTTGCCACAGGATGCTGCAGTGTTTCCATCTTCAAAAGCAGTGTGGCCAGCAGGTCAAGGGAGGTGATTCTGTCCCTCTACTCCACCCTGGTGAGACCCCTCCTGGAGTGGGGCATCCATCTCTTGGGTCCTCAACAGGAGGGAAGGACATTGACCTGTTGGAGCAGATCCAGAGGAGGCCAACAAGATGATCAGAGGGCTGGAGCACCTTTCCTATGAGGAAAGGCTGAGAGAGTTGGGGTTATTCAGTCTGGAGAAGAGAAGGCTTTGTGGGGTTGTGGCCTTCCAGTATCTAAGGGAGCTTACAAGAAAGATGGAGAAGGACTTTTTACAAGAGCATGTAGTGCCAGGAAGGACAAGGNGACCTGTTGGAGCAGATCCAGAGGAGGCCAACTAGATGATCAGAGGGCTGGAGCACCTTTCCTATGAGGAAAGGCTGAGAGAGTTGGGGTTATTCAGTCTGGAGAAGAGAAGGCTTTGTGGGGTTGTGGCCTTCCAGTATCTCCGGGAGCTTACAAGAAAGATGGAGAAGGACTTTTTACAAGAGCATGTAGTGCCAGGAAGGACAAGGGAGAATGGATTAAAACAGAGAGTAGGTTTAGGTTAATATTAGGAAAAAATTCTTCACTGTGAGGATGGTGAGACACTGGAACAGGCCTTAGATAAACTGTGGACGCCTCATCTCTGGAAGTGTCCCGGGCCAGGCTGGACAAGCCTCTGAGCAACCTGGTCTAGTGGAAGGTGTCCCTGTCAGGGGACAGGAGGGCTGAAACTAAATGACCTCTAAGGGCCCTTCCAACCCAAGAGGTTCTCTGGTCCTATGACTTTAAGGGTAGGTTATATGGCATTTTATATACAGCCGTGCCTCCTTTCAGGCTGGCTCTTCAGGACCCCTCTGGCCGTGTGGCTCTGCAGTCTCATACAGCCCGCAGGCGAAGCAGGCAGCCCGCTGCCCGGGGGTCAGGCCAGGCCGGGCGAGGGCTGCTGAGGGCACCGAGGGCAGGGATGGCTGCCAGGAGCTCAGGGCTGCCGGCTGGGCTCCGCTGGCTGCGCCTCGCTTCGCTGGCCAGACAGCAAGCAAGCTCTCCTTCCTGGCTGCTGGGTGAAGCCGTGCTCGGGGGAAACAGCAGCCTCTGGAGAGAGGCGATGGCCGCGAACCGCGGCCCCTCTCCGGCCGCCGCCGCCGCCTCCTGAGGGCACGGCTGCCCTGCGGCGCCACCGCGCGGCCCGCGGGACACGGCGGGACC
>VZRH01003233.1:772819-806112 GCA_013397555.1 Urocynchramus pylzowi | reverse complement strand
ACACACACACAGACACACAGAGACACATGCACAGACACACACAGACACACAGACACACAGAGACACACAGACACAGACACACAGACGGGCACACAGACATACAGACACATACACACACAGACAAACACGCCCACAGCTGCTAAAGGTGTCACATGCACCTACCCGACAGAAAAAAGCGACCTGCCTTATTTTTCCATGCAGCGCTGTCAGGTTGAAAGCATCTGCTCTGATCTCGCGCTCAAGTTATCACACACATGACACCGGCTCCCTTCAGGAGAGTCAGCCTCCACAAAGGCATTCTTCGTGCAGGCTGGTGGCATGGGACACACACCACACTGGGAATTCTAAGTTTCCATTTTGATCACATTGCTCAAACATGAGAATGAGTCACCCACTGTACTGAAACCATGACCTTTGTATTTACACCGAAAAAGGAATGATAAGCTTAGGACAGGGAAAGAAAACTAGAGGGAAGGAAACAAAAACCAACCCATAAAACACCCAAACCCAGGCATATCTTTGCTCTTTGAAACACAGTCAGCTGATATTATTCACATGCAAGCTAAAGAAGTTGTGGCTGTGATTGGGTTTGTTTAGTGTATCTGCATGAACTCCAAGGGAATCGTGTCAACAGCTCTGCAGTCCCTGCAGCAGGCATATTCTGGTCACAGTAAAGCAAGGCAAAGCTTTTTGTGTCCATTCGTCCAGTAAAGGAACCATGTGAGATATTTCACTTAGAAATAGAGTCCATCTTTAATTTAGAGCAATCCTGGCCCTCAGCCATCCTCAGCAACACACAGTTATCCAGCGAGGGAAAAAAATGCTGGCATGGAAGAGCTGTTACTGTCAAAGTAACCAAAACATGAAGATCCAAAAGGATGTAAGACTTTTAAAAATTATTAATGGGAGAGAATTCTTGAATGTGTTTTTCCATATCCTCCTAAGTAAGAACAAAAAAATACTAAAATGATTTCTAGTATTTTTCATCAACAAACCACCAGCTGTAGCACTTCCTACAGAGCAGACAGAAGTGTAGTGCGGTGGACTCGAATGGGACCTGTCAAAGAACATGACTTTGAAGAGAACAGACCCAAAGGCTATCAATATTTATACACAGTAGGCCAGCCTGACTGAGAAAACCCAAGCATTTAAGTGGATTTGTTATTTATGCCTCTGTCATACTTGGAGCATCCCTTCAGACAAAGGGGACAAAATCCTGGCAAGGATTGTTTTGTGTGAGTGAAAACAATGAACTGGACAGGTTTCTAATGTATCCCTGAAGTGTGGCCCATCCAGCAGACAGGTTGGATCTATGGGGTGTGGATGAAAAGAACAGGGGGTTCCAGGAAACATTTATGAGCAGCCTGCTGAGACAATCATTAGAGCTACTTGCATCCATCTCATTCTCCAATACATTCAAAGTGTGTTCTCAGAAGCAAATTTGGCCGTGCACCGGTGGGCAGCTGCATTTTTAAGTGGAAACCTCTGTTAAATTAAAATTTTCTGTGTTATAGCATGAGCTCTACCATCTGTTGTCTAGCTCATTTATGACCAGCTAAGCTTGCAAAAAACCCAACAAGGAACTGAAATGATGCAAAAGGCATCATTTCCCCAGTCCCCTGGGGAAACTGTTTTGTATTTTCCACAGGGAGCAAGGACTTCTGTGCTTGAGTGGTGCCTACAACACTAAAAGGGAGATAAATGAATGTTAGAGCTGAACAAAACCAGAGAGAATAAAGAAAGTAAGCTGCTTCCTAAGGATATGTAATTGACAACTGTAATGGCAGGCCTGCATGCTAAAAAACACCTTCTAGATACTCATTTGAGGTGCTTCAAATAATTGAGACTTTGTATAAATAGCCTTCCTTTATAATCCAGTGACGATCAATAGGAACAGCCTACTGATGCAGTGGTTTCTGCATTTGAAATGGTTTGTCCTCATGTGCTGCTTATGGCAAATTTCAGTTCATTTTGTATTCACTGATTTGATTTGAGAGAGACACACACAGGCCTGATTTCATCTGATGGGAACTCAGGATAAGTTGCCAGCTGCTTCTTCCCCTACAGGACAGAGGAGACTGAGGTTAGACTCATTGGCTAACACCTGGTACTGGACACTGGGAATGACAAAGCCTCCAGAATGCTGCTGGCCACGCTGCCATTTCCAGAAGCATCAAGTTGCTGTCTTCTCCCCACATCTCTCCCACATCTTCTTACTGCCCTACAGGGCAGTGAGAACAGGGAACACATCTTTCAGTCTCTGCTCCTCACACCAGCTCCAGCCCTTGCCTCTCATCCTCCCCTTCTTACAGGTGGGAAATTTGAAGGCCCATTCCCAGGCATGAAATAAAGTTTATTGACCTATAACCAGACAAAGGCATAATAGTGGGGAACTTGGTGAGAGGTCTTTCTATCATTTTAGAAACCAGCTAAGGAAAAAAAGCAACAGCTTTCAAGCTTTTGAGGGAAAATAGAAGAGGTGGAAGAGGAAGAGTGACTATATGTGAAAGGGTGATTTGAGGACATGGGCAAGAGGACAGACCAGCTGGGTGTCATTGGGTCAAAATCAGAGGAGTCACCATCAAGGAAGTGCTTGTGGTAGGTGTCTGCTATGGAAGACCTGATTCGGAAACAGATAAAATCTTCTTCAAACAATTGAAGACTCAAAGTGGCAGCCTTGGCTGCACTGATAACATTATCCTAAGGAATATGAAGAAGGTGAGTAGCAGACTAAAGCCCCAGACCTTCATAAGAACAGAGTTTATCTGGCTCAGAGAGCTGCCAGGAAGTATCTCTGAAGTCTGCCTTGAAAGCCAAAGGTGTTCAGGAGCATTGGGAGACTTTCAGACAGCATTCTCTATGCACAAGAGCAGTCTATCCACCTAAGCAGGCACAGCAAGAAACCAGCCTGGTTAAACAGTGAGATACTGAAAGAGCTCAGATGCAGAAAAAAAGGAACATGAGAGTGATGGAAAAAGGAACAGGCTTCCAAAGCAGAATATAGAAATATCACTCAGGCACGCAGAGATGCAGAGGGAAAGGTTAAAGTCCAGCCCTAGCCTGAGCTGGCAAAAGATGTCAAGAATAGCAAGAAAGTACTAACATCCTGTATTGTGTGTTAGCAGGATAAGGAAAAGGTAGGTCCACTGCTGAGTGAGGTTGGCCAGTTAACTAAAAGTGACAAGGAGACCTGAAGATTTTCCTTATGCCCTCTTTGCCTAGATCCTCATGAGGAAGGCCATGCTTCCAAGTCTCTATGGAATCAGTGAGGAAGCAAGTAACAAACTGCTGACAGTGGGAAAAGGCTGAGTTAGCTGAGGTATGTGTTGGCTTCTCCCGGTTGCCTTCTTCTTCTTCATGCCCAGAAATAGCTTCCAGGAGAGCTCACTTCATAATGTTTCAAGGTACTCAAGTGAGGTTGACTCATCTGTAATTTCCCAAATCTCTTTTTTTTTTTCCTGTTTTTGTAGATGGGTGTAATATTTGCCCTTTTCCAGTCAGCTGGGACTTCCCCCAAACTCCACAACCTGTCAAAGATGTTGCAGTGTGCCTCTGCAATGACACTGGCAAGCCCTCCCAACAGCCTTGGATGCGTTCTGCCAAGTCCCATTGACTTGTATATGCCCCACTTGTACAGGTGGTCTCAAACACAGGTCCTGAGCTCCTTTGCTCTCCCTGGAAACCTTTCCAACAGTTTCCTGTGAAGCTGAAATAGGAGTAATTTCATGTATGGCCATCTGTATCTATTGTATAGAAATGTGAGACCAGCAATTGAAACGTGATGGAACGGACCTGTCAACTTTGATGCAAGTAAAAACCGGTGCAACGCCCAGGGATCGACCAAGCGGTGAGGCAGGCTAAGAAATGAACCAGAAGAGCTGTGGTAATCCTCAGCCAAAACAAAGAAACCATAAACCAACTAGCCAGAACAAGAAGAAGAAATAAAAAAGCAGTGTTAAAACACATCCGACTGGACACTCTGGCATCCTCACCTACCGCAACAGGGTTCCTTAATGTTATGCGGTCATTGCCTTGTTCAAAAGCCAGAGAGAACTGTAATAAAGCATTTTTTCCACAAAGTTCATGCTTATGAATGCTCACATTTTACAACACAACAGATGTTTAACAATGTGACAAGTCAGCTGGAGGGCCTGAAGGCAAGACTGGAGCAACGCTTGCTGCAGAGAGGATACAATCATCTTGGAGGCCATAACCAACTTGGATGCCCGGCAGAAGGAAAAACCAAGCAATCACCATATCAAAGTGAGAGCAATAGCAAACAGGGTATATGTTGGGGTCTGCCTAGGTGCTGCAGAAGTGAATTCTCCAGTCATGGTAGATTATTTTTACAGGGGCACTGCTGCCAAATATGCATGTAGGTATCTGATAAAATGAGAATGTTATTAAATACCTGACAAGCACAAAGACATCTTTCAGCAGGGTTCTGTTTTATGATAGACACAGGGGTGTAATTGCTCAGATACCATCAACATGATAAAAAAGAAGAAACCTGAATGGACAAGTAGAAATGACATTTTAGTGGTGCTACTCCCAGGTATGCTGTAAACCTTACAGAGTAACTTCCAGTCTCTGTGTGAACAAAGTACATAGATTAACAGCCATTACTGTCTACATTGATCTTCAATGCCGTATTGTGTTCCATGGGAATAAGAAAGGCTGCTCCAGTGCCCTTGTGCTCCCATGGCTATATGCAGAATTACTCCTGTCCTGCTAGGTCTGAAAGAGGCTGACTTTCTAGAACACCTACTATACTCACCAAGGATAATTCATGCAACTCCTCAAACTAAAAGACTTTTAAAAATGCATGCTGCACAGGAGGAAACTTTAGGAATGAGTTGGAATCAGTGCCTAGTTCTGAGCAGTAAAGCATTACCACACCAGGTCTATGAGAGCTCCTATCAGGCTCAGTGCAGGTGCAGAATATGCATTGCAGAACACACTGTAAGCACTTCTTGTTAAAACAATTCAACATACAGAAAATGTTACAAAAGCCTAACTAACACATTTTGCTCTTTTTTCTTTTTCTTCAAACCAGGCAGAGGCATATAATAATGTATTTTATTTTCCCTATTTATTAAAATAAAACCTTCACCTTTTCTCAAATAGATATTTCAGATTTTTATTATCATTAATTATGTGTTTTACAATAGCAGCCAGAAGCCTCCAAATTAGTGCCCAATGCACAGGTCCCTGTTGTACAAACAGATGCTAAAAACCACTCCCAGCTCCAAACTGATGACAAATGAAATCATGAGGATAAAGAAGTCCCTTTGGGATCCTTGTTTAAGGAGTCAGGCAGAGACCCAGGGAACATGCAGCATGCTAATGCTAATGTTTTTTCACTTTGGAATAGAGTCTGGAGGAAGAAAAAGAACTGGGTCTTTTGGTGCATCATTTCCCATATGGGACTTATTTCTTCACGCTTGCTGATGATCCTAGTTTCAAACCTTGCTCAGTAGGAACCTGAAATTCAACAAGTGAAAAATGTGTCCTCATTGAGGACACGCAATAAATTCCCATTATCTCCCTTCAAACCAAGATTTTGAGTCTGCTCTCTGGTGGCAGTTACAAACCAAGGGAATAAAGAAGCTGCAGAAGGAGAAAAAGACAGACCTGGGTAATTTACCCAGAGATGAGTGCAAGAATTCAGTCCTGCCTGCCCTGTAAATGGGGCTGGTTGGATGTTTTCCAGCAGGACTGATGTCTTGGAGAATGCTTTCCAGAAAAAAAGCAACTGAAAAAATTAAGATGAAGTGGGAAAATATCTATATCACCTTGCCTGAAGGTGATGGTGGTTCTGCTTCCTTGTCCCTATTGTACCAGTGCCAAGGGGATACAGAGCTACTGCAGAAGAGACTAGAAAGAGGTTGTAAAAGATCCAGCAGGAAAGACAAAAGAATCCCACAGAAAAGAGAGCCTCAGTTACACACCTACAGAGAGGCAGAGGTAGTTACACACTCTACCTGCCTGTCTGAGTCTAGGCTAGGGTGATCTAGTTTTTCAAAGGCCACAGAGAGGTGGAAGTGAGACTGGTTGTTCATTTGCCCTTTTTGCCAGTCACCCAAGAGAGTCTTGTACTGAACTTTACATCCCAGATATATAAACAACGCAGAATTAGTCTCCTGAGAGGTGAAGGTGGCTAAGCCCATCCTTTTGTTTTATGCATGAGAAGCTCTTTGTGACACAGTGATCACCTTGTCAGCTTTATAGGTACTCTTTCCTCACAGAGCAGCACTACTGCAAATAGCAGCTATGCAGTGAACCCCTCAGCTTTAAAACCTTCCTGGGAAGAAGCTCTCCCAGCCAGAGACCTTTTCCAACAGGGAAGCCAAAGCTACACTAGGTAAGAGATCCCTTTGCTGTCTGGCAGGAAACAGAGCACGTGCCCTCCTGAATCTCCAGCTGCAGATAGATTCCTGCAGCACTTACACCTGCAGGAGAATGTCAGAAAATTATCCCTTGTCAGAAAATGTTTTTCTTTTGTGAGTTCCTTGAGACTCTGCTCCCTTCATCTTTCTCTCCACAGTGGCTGCTGGAGAAGGCCGCAGGATATTGGACATGAACCAAAGCCAGCTGAGTAGTCAAGATTCCCTTCTAAATACAACTACTATTATTCTTTAATGCCAAACCTTTGGTCCCATTGCTCATCAGCTGTCAGTGTGACAGAGACTACGCTCTGACTTCAGCTCACACAGGCCAAGTTCTGGAAACAGCTTCATGCTACCTAAGTAAATCTTTGCCTATTCATGAAAATAGCAAAGGGAATGACAAAATCATTTGGATAGATAAAAGAACGAGTGTTTGACCATGACCAAATCTTTCATCATTTTTCATCTTTCATCATAACCCCTCCCTCTCCTGTAACTCCTGGAAATATCCACAGCTGGTTGTCTCAGACCCTTTTTCCTTTCTCTCTTTCTGCTAGCAGCTCTTTGTCTTAAACTATAGTGATGTTATTCCTGCAGCACTGTACCAGGCACACATCACTCTCATCTCCAGAGGTTTGAATTCCTCTGGAGAGGTGCAATAAGGCAGAGGTGAATCAGGGTCACTATAAATGCTCTTTGCTCAAGATTAATCTGATATGCTTTTAAGGCATATCAGCTGTATTTTGCATGTTATCATCTGCGTGTGGCAGCATTACACACACCTATTTATACCCACATGTCAATAAGGGGCAGCCCAGGACCTTGGCTCTGGTGCTGATTTGGGATGGGAGTGTCTGCTTCCTTGGGGAAAGATGGGAAGGGATGATGCCACCTGCCACATCACCACAGGGAAGCAAAGGCTGCAGCAGCACCATGGCTTCTTTCCACCTCCAAGACCCAGCAAAATCGGTACAGCTTAGTTGCAAAAAAAGAACCCCCAAGGCAGAGCTCAGGGGCCCCCATGAGTCCGGTCCTTGGCCACACCGTCCCCTCTCCAGGAGCATCCTGCCCACCCGGCCAACAATGCTCTCCTCCTCACAGAGTCCCCAGGTTGATGGATCTCAGCTCCCTTTTGCCACTTGCCAGGGAGAGGTGGCAGGGAATGGGGGGCAGGCAGGGAGCTCATCTCCCTGCAGGAGAGAGGAGAAAGCCCTGCTGCTGCTGCTTCTGCAACAGGGGCAGCGTGCCCGGCTTCACACGTGTGCACTACATTGGCCTCCACCCAGAGCACCACCACCACCACCACCACCACCACCGACATGTGTGCCACGAGGGTCCTTCCAGCTGTAAAATTTCCCAGGAGACACCAGGGGCAGCAACAGTCTCCCAGTCTGTCGTGACACCCAGGATTTTGGCAGCACGGCAGCAGCCCCACACCCTGTCAGGGGCTGTGTGCCGGTGCCCCGGCCCGCAGCAAGGACACAGTGTCCTCTCAGTTCAACACCTTCTCCGAGAAGTGTCCCAGCTTCCCTTCCTCCTGCACGGGCTGGGAGGCTTGTCCACCGCAGGATGGGCCCCACTCCTGGGCCAGGGCTCCACCAGGCCACCGTGGCCCCCCGCTCCCTGGGGCAGGGCGGGCGCCCTGCAGCTCCGCACACTTCTCCTTGTAGTGCTGGGCATTGCCGGCGAAAGTCTCGCAGCGGCTGGGGTTCTGCTCCTGCACGGGGCTGCCCACGTTCTCCTCGCTCAGCCCCGAAGAGGCCGTCGTCCCCTCCTGAGAGTTTTGGCTAAGGTAGACAACAATGATGTCGCCCTTGAAATTCATTACTTGTCCACTTGAAATAAAGGTGGAGTTACTGTTTCCAGTCACATTTCCTAAAGAAGGCGAGGGGGAGAAAAGAAGACACATGATTAATATTTTCCCCTCACAAGGAGGACACTTAGTGCAGTGAACTTAATGTGCTGTGGTGGCTTTGTTCTTGTTCCATTATTTTTACCCCCGTGACATGAGGATGCTCTTTATAATCAATGCCTTCCACTGGACCTTTTCATTATTTCCATTTTTGTCTTCTCAGGACAAACTCTGTCATACGCAAGGAGCCTGTCTGGAAGGGCTGGAAACATTTTCCCTCTGAGCTGTGATCTGGGAAGCCAGAGAGAGGGTGACAATCTCATGTTCCCTGTAATGCCTGATGCACAAAGCTGTGTCCAAATTGCCTCTGCCTGCAGTTTGTGAGGAAACACTAATTATTTCTGATTATGAGATTTATTTTTTCCTAGAGTCCCAGAAATCACACTGTTTACCAAAGAGGTAATAAACCCCCAATCAATCCTACCATTTGGATTAGATAGCAGGCTTACTGAATAAACACTGAAAGACTTAACATCAGATCACACAGTCACACAGTGTCCAAAAAACACAGAGCTTATACAATTACGTTATATAGTCCAGATCCTCCATGAAGGTACATTCTGGCACTCACCTAGCCCCTGCACGGATTTAGCTGGATATAGACTGATGCCATTGAAGAGACAGAGTCTATATTATAGCAACTTAACAGAGTTATGGTTTCAGTCAGTCTGCCTGAGGTTAGAGATTTTTCAGCACAAATGCAATCTTTCTGCTATTCAAGGACTGGGCTGCTGACCTAAGCGACAGCAGGACCAGGCTCTGGGAATTAATAAACGTTCCTCAGAGCAGAAAGAAAATAACTGAGAACAAACTTCCAACATCAAACTAACAAGCTTGCTAAAGTTTGAAAATGAAACAAACTGAAGAAACCAACAAAATTTTCCTAGCCTGTCAACACCCTCAGTAAGACGTGTTTTTCCTGCTGTGCTTCACTTCATCATTACTTGCAGACTGTCCAACTTCTTTTAGATATTTTGTGCTTTCTTCATTACATTCCTCAACACCTGAGACATTCCCATTTTCCTTGCAGATAAACATGGCCCAGCCCAGAGAAATGCTGTTTTTCCAGTGGCCACGGGTGCTGTTTGCACACCAGCACTGCGCACTGGTCTCCAGCTGTGTGGAGCCAGGATCTGTGCCTGCTCAGAGCTGAGTCTGGGCAGCACTCAAGTGCCTCTCTAATAAGCCCCCCTCAAGCAATCTTATTTATTTCACCTAAAGCACTGCATTGCTAGCTCTTTGCTTTCTTCCCAAGCACTGTTGATTAACATGAGATGTCCATAAGGGTTTTCTCTGTGGGAGCCTTTCCCTGCTGGTTCTTTCCCCTGTGTTTGATTCAGTGTGGCTGTTTGCCATGAACAAAAGTCTTGGGCATAATGGCAGTACAAAAATAACTGTTTGTCTTTAAACAGATTGCCTGTCACTTGCAAAAGGTGCTGTGAATAAAGTTACCAGTGCTCAGCACGAGATCAAAAATTTAGAAATATATGTGACAGTGGGGAGGGAAAAAAAAGGCAGATTAACACATTTGTAATGTTTAGCTGAATGTGGCTGGCAAATCTTCTGTACTTTCTGAAGACACCATGCTGAAACAAAAAGATATTTAAGGCCTGAAAACACAGAAAATGGACACAAGAGCTTCCTACACTGTGCAAGAAAAGTGCTTCCAACCTGAAAAGTATAAGGGACACATTCAGAGTGAAGGCATTGTTCTCTGCAGTGTTTCAGCCTTTTGACCTCTTGAGACTATCTGATATTAATAACAAGGACAGATTAATTTTTGTGGTAATTGTTCACTAAGAGCTGGAACAACGCAGGCAAATAATTTTCTCTGAGACATTTAATGGCCTCTAGGTGGTGAGAACTGCTTGTCACTGCCAAACCAGGCTGGTTTGGGATCTGGAAGTGAAACACTTTGCAAAACCAGTCCCAATTATGAGTCAGCTAAGTTTTCCTGCACTCATGTGTTATGCTGCAGCCCTGCACAGGATTTGAGGTGGGCCTGAACTGATCCTTCATGTTCTGACTGCCTCCAGGCTTGTGGGGTTTGAAGAACTGCTTGAAGGCTTACCTCCATCTCCAGTGGTGAGCCCTGGAAGGGGCACCTGTCCAGAGGTTCCCTTTGGTCCTCTAGGATTGTTTCACAGGAGGGACAGAGTTTACCAGTTCTGTTGTCATACTGAGTGTTAGTGAACCAAGACCAAAACTTCATGGAATTTCCCATGGTCTTTTTCTTCCCATTTTTCACCCACCCTTTTTTGTACCATTCTGTTTTAGCATAACTGTGTGCAAAGCCTGGTGGCTTCAGTTGCTTTGAAAAGCTTTACCTAAAGTTATTTTACATGCACACTTATTCCATCTGGGCATTTCACAAGGCCTAGCAAAATGACAGATGCTGATGCACCCACACGTGCAGCCCTGCCATGCCTGGGCTGCTTCAGTGAGGAACCTGTGGCTAAGCCCTGTCCCGGCCCTCATGCAACCAGGCACTGCCAGGGTGGCATGGCCATTCTGTGGGCAGAAAAATTACTCTGCCAACAAGCCAGGTTACCCACACATCAGCTAACCCACGCTCTGATACTGCCCACAGCTCTGTTGGTATCTTCCTGTAGTCATGCCTAAAAACTGGCAAATTAGGAACACGGTATCTGTGCTCAGGTTTCACCAGATGGCACTATAGCATGTACATATCCAAAGGCACAGACACAATTAAAAACCCACATAAAGAATTGTGCTGCAGATCTAAGATGGCACTTGCTAGCACAGTGCTTATATCTAAGCTCTCCAATTTGCTCTATTGTTCCTTAATATTTTCTCTTTCTCTTTGTATCATATTTAGAAAGAAAAGCAGTATCAAATATATCTTGGCTTTCAGTTGTACCTCAAGAGTCCAACAATAACAAAAAAGATAATCTGTGTTCTCTTACTCCTGCTACATTTTGTACAGACCAGACAGTGAAACTGCATCAAGACCTCAGGAAACTGAAGCAGCAGTTTCTGCTCTTCAGAAGATGAATGCTACACACTTTCAGATTCCCATATGGAATGCATGTTGAGAGAGGAAGGGCCTTCAAGTGTGTTGTTTTGGGGCTTTGGCAGACTGACAAGAATGTCTCTGTAAGAAATTTTAAGGCACGACATGGTTTTAAAGAAGGACAACAGCTTACAACTGCTGTGGGTATTACAGTAATACTTGGATGTCCCACTCAACACTAAGGTCTCATTATGCTTGGCAGTGCACTGATATAAATAAAAATAGACCATCCAACTTTATGAGATTATAATCTAAAATGACTAATAACATATGACAGGCAGATTGCAGACTTTTATACTGAAAAAAAAGTCTGGGAAAGGAAGGTTTCATCCAGAGAAGGCGCGTAACTTCCCTTCTGCTGGTTTTGCTTCAGTGATTTTTTCCTCTGTTTTTATTTGACAGTTTTGCTACATTTACTCAATTAATAAATTGATAGACAATTAGTAAACTAATCAGTGTTTCAGAGTTGTTTAGGGAACAAAGCATATGTGTATGGAGAAACAGTGTCTGTATGAAACCATTTTATCTGAACGCTTATATCCCAGCAAACAGAAAACAAAAAGAAAGAACTATAAGCAGAAAATTGTAGATAATGTCTTAGACCCAGTCACAGCCACCAGTTTAGAGCTCCAGCTGGAGTTTCACTGACCACTGTATAAATGTAACTGAACTTAAATCTAATGGCAAAAATATGTGTGCACACTGGTGAATGGAAAGTATCTGCCTGAGCATTATGCATCCTTCCTTTGCTCAACCTCTTGGTCCCTACATTGTGTTCTGCTAGCAGAACTGCCTGACCTCTGCAGGGACAGCCAGAAGGTGGGCTCTGCATTGCGGGTTAGATCAGGGTGGGACAATGGTCCCCGGCTGGGCTCATTCTTTTTGCAGAATTCAATACAAACCAAACAGCCTTACAGTTTCAGAATTTTTTTTTCAGACTAGCTTCAGGGCAATTAAGTGAAAAAGCATAATTTTCTTCTCCAAAATCAGATCCTCTAAATACTACTGAGCTAGCAAAGAGAACAATCCTATACAACTGTGTACGGGTGAAGCCTAATGGGCTTACCAGATGCTGGAGGGAGGTCTGAAGTACTGCTGTTTGTCCCTGAAGTGCTTTTGTGTGTCCCTGAAGTGCTTTTGTTTGGGTCCTGGTATTTCACGTTGGTACTATCTGAAGGTGCATCTTCCATACCAAGATTGTTTGCTAGAGTGCTCTGACCAGCAGAGCGAAAACTCAAACCACAGGTACACTGGGCACAGGAACCAATTTCTGGGGAGGTGGAGGTGCTGTCAGCTGCAGCATGACAGGGTTTGTAACACTTTTGGGAAGTTTCTCTGTACAAAATGCCACACCTCACACAGATCTTCTCTGAGTCACAGTTTGTTGCAAAATGATCTGTGTCTTTGCTGCCTGTCTCCTTTGGGCAACTGTGGGCATGTTGGCAAGATTTCTGTAGAAGCTGGTCCGTGGCAATGTGTGCCCCATCTATGTTGGAGGGAGGGTGAAAGCCTTGAGAGACTGATACATCCTCTGTGCTCCCAATACCTGAAAAGTACTGGTTCAAACTGTCATTTTCCCCTGCCTCCATCGGTTCTGACAATGATGACACGGTTTTACTGGCAGTCCGACTTAGTAAAGATAAATAATCAGTGTTATTGACATCCTTATCCATGTACTCGTCTTCCGTGGGAACTGGTGGGAATTGGTAATCATCAGTTTCAGTTACCACAGAAAACTCTCCTGCCTCACAAGGCTCTGTGATGTGGCTCTCATTCCTGCAAGGAGTGTGATCATGAGAGGTGCAGCATGATTTTCCAGGGACAGGAGAGCCTGAGGGGACCAGGAGACACGTGCCTTCAGCGGTCTGGGGGACAGGAGCATTTGTGATGTTCACAGTAACAAGTGCATCTCTGGGGGGCTCCTGAAAGAAATTAAAAGTAAAAACGTCTTTAACAAATAGATCTACATGAAGTTATTTTTTAGACAAAGAAGGAAAAGGCAGATCACGGTCCTTCCTCTGTGTGGAGCTGCTGAGGTTGAGCAGTGCTGCTATATTTGAGTCTTGAGGTGCAATTCTACTCCGCTGTGAAACTGTGAGTGGTGATGCTGGGCTCAGCAGGTGTTGAGAACGGAATCTGGTGCTCTGGGAGCAATAACATTCAATCTTGTGAGACAACTATTCCTAGCTTTTTCTTCGAGGCCACTCAAGAAGAGTTAATAAACCTGGAAGAAATGCTGGATTCTGCTGTTCCTTATGGACCATTAGTAAGACCCATGAAACTGCTTATTAGGTTTTGGAAACCCTCCCATGTGTCTGAAGGGCTCTTGATCTGTGAAGGCCTTACTGGGGGCTGAATTTTTAATATCAGCAATGACTGAAGAAAGAACCTGGGCTGATTCAGAAGTTCTGAGACAAGCTACAAGAAAACACAAGCAAGGTTGTATTAACCTGAAAGGTTAGGACAAAAAAATGCAAAGGCCCATGACCTCTTGTTGTCACAGTACTTGACAAAGTAAAGCTACATTTTTGGTAGCAGCTCCAAAAAAAGGGTTGGGAAATACTTCAGGGGTTTTCTTCAGTTTGTACAAGTTGTGCTTTAAAGATGGGTGTTTGGGAACTGATACCTTTAATTTCAAGCATCTGTTCAGATCTTCCAGGATAGAAAAGAGAGTGTAAGTGCTGCCAGCCACTAATTGCTGTTGATTCACTCCTCTGTCCCAGAGGACCTGAGCAGCTGCCAAGACAGGAGGTTGTATGAAGACTTACGAGACAAAAGAGGAACTGCCTGCTCAGAAAGGTGGGTTTTTTTGGTATGTTTGGTTTTTCTTTAAAGTAATGAAATTGGAGTCTTTCAACAGCTAAGCTCATCACAGCTCCTAGAAGGGGTGGTGGGACACTAGGGACACCTCAGTCCACATCCATGGCGTTAAGCAGGCTGTGCACATGAACTTGAAGCAGTGCTACCATCTGTTTCAAGCATGGGACTGGTGTTCTTCCAGAGCAAAAGCTCTTACTTATTTCATATTGGAATGCACAAGCAGATTTCTTCCTCCCTAGAATTAAGGAGTCAAACAGTTTCTTTAGCTGATGGCTCTGTGTTTAATCCCTT
Source organism: Urocynchramus pylzowi (assembly GCA_013397555.1). Classification (NCBI taxonomy): domain Eukaryota; kingdom Metazoa; phylum Chordata; class Aves; order Passeriformes; family Fringillidae; genus Urocynchramus; species Urocynchramus pylzowi. The sequence continues at coordinate 791,666 of VZRH01003233.1, read as the reverse complement.
GCATGCCTGGCATTTTTGGCATGACCCAAATCCAAGTTTCTTCCCTGTGAGTACTCTGGTATGTAACAAGGGGCAAACTCAGCTGAAGCTTTTCCTGCACTTGGGATTTAGAGAGGCTCTCTCTCAGGTGTTCAGCGACCAGTGGGTTCATGATTAACTTTCTTGTCATAAATATTAAATAATCATGAGACCTTTATCTCTGTTAAAACTGGCTGAAACCAGAGAGCAGGTTCAGAAGCTATTTGTGAATGGTGATTTCACATGCCTCACACTTACAGAAAACCAGACTGAAAAAGCCAAAATTGTGAGCAATTTTTGAGGAACTCAAAATTTGTTTTCTAGCCAAAGATTACTATGGAGTCTGCTTCAGAAGGGGTGTCAGGAATGCCATGAGGAGAACCCAAAACAAATGCTACCATCTTTGATTTTTACCTTTGTTCCTTTTATTTGGCTGCACACTTCATTAGCCCAGTTCTGTAGATCTGCTGTAGGGAAAACAAAAGAGTAGCTGTAACATATAGCAGGCACTTAAGTTAACCACAGACCTAAACACCCACAGTCATTCACCACCCGCAATATCATATTAAATAAAACCAGCAAGCCTGTTTTTACTGCCTGCTCAAGTGTCCCAGCATCGGTCTAGCTGAGCATTCATTGTAACTGGAACAGGGATATATTTCTGTGGAACAAATGTTTCCAAACTCCCAAAATAGACCACGGTTAAACTGTGTTCCACATCAAATGGGGTTTCTTTCCTGGTCATATGTCACACCAAGCTATGACTGGCCCAACAACGACCTGCTCACAGCAGAAATGGTCTATTTCAAGAGAAGTCACATGGATGGCCCAAAGGCTCTTCCCAGACAGGAGTGAGAAGCCTGGAGAGAAGAGGGTAAGCCACTGAAACCACAGGATGGCAGGCTCAAATATAGCATACTCTACTTAATCAGGGTATGCTTAATGGGGAAATTCATTCCAATTTCTTTGGAGTATCTCCCTAGGAAAAGCTTTAAGTCCAACATGCTTTAGGGCAACAACTGACACAATGAGCAATTCTTGGTTTGTGTTTGAATATTCAGGAGACTTTGCAGGGCTCAAGTCCCATGTACATTTGAAGTTTACAATGATTTTGCATGGCTGAAGATAGATGAGCTGTGCAGCCACTGCCAGTTCCCAGCAATGACTCTGTTGCTCTGATGTTGATTTACCACCAGTACCCACAACAAGCAGCAAGGGCTTCTTCCTGAGCCTGCAATTCTCTCAGGCTGGGTGAACAGGATTCCCCATGCAGAGGCAATGAGGGACTGTCACTGCAGAGCAGCAGGGCAATAAAAAGTCAGAGAAATTGCATTCCCCCCCCCCAACCTGCTCTGCATCGCAAGTATTTGGTTTGCGAGCAGAGTCACCATTTCCTCCAGCCCATCCCAGAAATTCCAGATTTAGCACAACCCATGTTTAGTGTGGCAGAGGCAGCCTATTTCTAAAACACGGGCTGAAATATACTTTACAAGAAGTGAGTTCTGTCTTCCTTTCCACTGCTCCCAAAACTTTTCATAAATTGCTAGCATTTGGGAAAGGAAATGATGAAAAAAGCTCTCCATGTTTAGGGGAAAAAAATTAAGAACCAATGGAACAATACCTCTGAATGTCCTTCACTAAAGAGACCCAGGGCTTAACATAGAGTGGAGGAATGTGAAGGTATTTCCATTCTATCAATAATAAACTCAGTATCCCACTGTTATCCAGTATGCCTTTGGCTAGAATTTTTCTATTTTTCTACTTTAACTATTCAAACTATTTCCTTCTAGTATTTCTTCAATACCTCATCAGAATTTCAGCCTTCAGCTAAGAACATCATCTCCATCATATTCTCAAATACACATGAGGCCTCTCTCTTGAAATCCATATTTTAACCTGTCCAGATGCAGGTTTTTGGGTGGGAGGGAGAGAAAGGTGAAGAAGACAGGACCTCTATCTGTCCCTGCTTCCCTTCAGCCAAGGGGTCAGCTGTGCCAGGTGCTGCAGAGCATCCAGGCTGCTATGAAAGCCCCCAGCACCAGCCCTCCTCCTTCCAACCACACTCATGTCCGCCCTGAGGATGGTCACTCCATGGGTCAAGTGTAATACACTGTACATTACTGCCTGCTTAGAGGAAAGGAATTTTTAGCTTGGCTTTGTGCTAGATAAAGCACATGCAAATGGACAGACATAGGGATGGCATAGAACTTTGGTTACCCATGAAATCAGAGTGCACAGAGAGACACAGCTGTCACACCCATGAACACCATTAGCTGTGATGTACCTGTCAGCTTTTTCCCCTTCTTCTTGTAGTATACGATGAAGACGACAATGCCAATTAGTGTCACGAAAAACAAGATGACAATCAACACATACAAGATCCTGTTTGTTCCTGCAGGGTGTAAAAGAGATAGTGCCATCAACATGGCCTGCACTCAGCAGTAAGACAATCCTTGCTCATTTTACCTGCTCTTCTACAGGAGAGGGCTGTTTTTCTTCCTATTTGATCTTTAGTTTCTGTAATAAGAACAGTAACTAGCACGCATGCAGTTCTGTGACAAGCAGCCACACTGATGGTACCTGGTACCAAGACACTTCCATGAAAACCAATTTTACAGAGCAATGTTGTCTGGTCAGGCTTCTCTCAATGCTCCGTTGCAAGCTGCCAACAGGCCACTGGGCTGAGCTTGATCTCACTCAGGGGACAGAGGACATACATTTCATGAAGAATATAGATACAGGTGGAAAAATCTGTGCTTTATCTCAGGTTATGATGGATCACTGCATGTCAGGCAAGCAACCTCCTTGGTACCATATCCACACTGAAGAAGGAAATGGACAGTGGGCAAGAAGGGATACCTGAGAGGGATCAGGCTGAGACTGTATCCATTGCTATAAAACAAGCAAGGAGAGGAGCTGCTAGTCTTTATACATGTAATGTGTGTGTAAAAAGCACATAAAAATGAACAATGAAATGTGATGGAGTCATGGGTATAACATGGCTACAACAGCAATGCTGCCATGCAGTTTTGGTAGGAGGTGTCAAACTCAGCTTAATAGTGGACATAGGCCCTAAAGTCACCAGGCCTGAAACAATTTTCAAAGATGGGATTTTCCAGGAGCACTGTCTTGGTCTACAGCTGCTCTCCCTAGAGTCATCCACAATGGATTTAAGCCAGCCCAAACCTCTAATAATCACATCCCTCCTCCTCCCTGCTACTTTCCAATCGATAACCCATATGAGGACACAAACCATCTTCTGATGGCTCAGGCATCTTCCGTTCTTTACAAACTGCATCAGACTTGTCAGTCCCAGGCACACTTTCTTCCATTCCTAGAGCTGTACAACTAAAAAAGAAAGACAAAGAGACTAAGCTCTCTCAAGGAAGCTTGTTGTGCCTCCTACACTTATGCAGAGCAGTACTTTCTTTTGTAAAATACAACATTTCTCCACCCCTGAGAACCTCAGATACTTTATTTTCAGCTCAGCAGTTCTGTTGTCACTGCTCTCTCTTGTTCTCCTCTAAGGAGAATTCAAGCTTCAGCCAACGCTGATGCTCCGTGTGCTCTACAGGCAGTCTGAAACACCCCACTGAGAAATGCTTTTGCCCAAGCTTCTCCCTGCCTTCTGGCTGGTGTGGTCCATGTACAACACCCAAGGACTTACTTGGTCCAGGATTTACACTCGTCGGTGGATGAAGAGACCTTTGAGAAGTAGCCTCTGGGACATGGTATGCACATTGTGTCCCTGTCTTGTTGCACTGTGTGTAGGAAGGAAAAATGTCACAGATGAGTTTCTGTGGGTTCCTTCCAAGGGAGAGGAAGGTGACTGTGCTCCCCATCCTCCTGCTCCACTCTCCTCCCACAGTCCTGCTAAAAGCTTTCATAAAGGGTGGGGTCTTAGGTTATATTAGGGCAGCAATGACAACCCCATGTATGCCCCAGAAAGTCTCACCTGAGCACTTCTCTACATGATCAAAATGAGAAATGACCAGGAGCCATTTATGCTATTTATTGAAAAATAACACACAGCTGTTACATCCTTCCCCTTCTATTTATTCCCTCACGATGATGCTGTGCCACAGACAGTGACACTGACTGGTATTGTCACTTCTATGAAGCCACAGTAAACAAAATACTGCATCAGGATTTGTCAGGTTGGAGAAAAAACAGCAACTGTCCTCCAGACACATGAAGCATTTCTTCCTCCACTACTCTATTACTTGCTGCTTTTTTGGGGTTCCTTATGCCTGGTGCAGCTGTTCCCAGTGTTCACTCTGAACTTAACTGTATGTTTTCCACCCATAAAACACCTATATATGGTTTTAATTAGACTTAAATTAAATGTCTGTAATAAACCTTTGCACTACTAGCCATCCAAAACAGAATATATGAGCCACCTGAAAAGTGTTAATCACTTTTAACTTGTTTGTAACACTAAAAAGTGGCACAGCAAAGTCATTGCACAAAACCAGACTGCAAATCTGACCCCAGGAACAACCCCCAAAAGAGTGCTTCTCTGAATACAGGAGCAACACATGACCTACTGACTCAGAGTCAGACACCTCAGCAAACATTAGGAATGTACTGGACACCTTGCAACTACTGCCATGTCCACGTGATATCTTGCAGAAGTCACTCGATCCAAGATACTATTTAAACTATGGAGGCAGAAGTCTTCAAAATGTGAATAGTCCAGGGGATTACATGCAGTAGTGATGACAACTCAGACATGCATCTTCTGTTGACAGTCATCTGAGAGTCTAAAGGACCCTCTCTAATGTCACAACCCACACGATGCTGGCCTCATCCAGCAGGCCAGAGCTGGACATTTCACTTTGTACATGCCCTTTTGCATCTTACCAGGAGGCCTGACTCCGAGCCCAGGAGCACACATGGTATTTCGCTGGCAGCAGTCGCAGTCCTCGTTCCAGTGGTAGCCCATCGTACACGCACACTGCCGCTGGAACGTGCTGTTCCCTGGGTTCACTTCTCTCAAGGCCTTCCCTGAAAGAGAAAGCAGATGAGAGTAAAAATCTCTCTGATAACGAGCCTCAAGTTTCTGAACCTCCTGTTCTACCTACTTGCTTTGCTTGAATGGCAGATGCAAAATCATTCATGTTAGAGGAAATGGTGTCTTTCAGGAAGCACGGGAGACCCTTGATCAGCACGGGGCTCCTCACCCACTGCACTTGTAAACAATACATTTCCTGGTGGCTTTTGTAGAAAATAAACACAGCATTTGCAAGGGTGAGACAAACACATTAGGGGAAGTGAATGCAGAGTGTGCTGGGCAAAAGGACAACTTCTAAAATCAGCTCACAGGGGTGAATGGCCCCAGTGAAGATAACCACTATCAGCAGCACAGAGACTGCAGTCATGGTGCTCTGCACAGCACAGGATCTCTGCTGTCTGGGGACCTCCCTCTCTGCCAGGCTCTTCTCAGCCTTCAGTGTTGGGCACTGAACACAGGAACTTCCCTAGATCCACCTTCCCATCTTCATGCTTCACTAATTTGGATTAAAAGGTTCTGCAGTATGAACAGCTCACCTTGATCACATATTTTATGTAGTAAGCATTTATCTTCTTCATTCCAGACATCCATATACTCGTTCGGGCCACATGGCTGGCACACACTATCAGAAGTAGCAGTGCATCTAGCAGACAAATACTTCCCTGTGATTGAGAAAAGGACAAGTAGGTCATGTGGAAGCTGCAGAGCAGCTGTCTAAGGAGATTACAGAAAAATAAGAGGTGGGGTGCTAATACTGCTGTGGACAATAATTTCTTCCTGCATCTTTTTAGTTTGTCAATCTGGTCCCCATTTCAGTGTGGCACTGAAACATCTGTGAAGTGGACAGCCTGGGAGCACAAGAATCGAGCTGCTTTCTGCCTCCCGCAGTGGTTAAATGCTATCCCAACAAAACAGCTGCTGTGGCCTTTGCTGAGGCCAGCAGGACCACTCCTGCCCTAGGAAGGCACTCGAGATCAGGCACCTGCAGGGCACGTGCCAGTCCACCAGCAGTCAGGAGAGCTGGCTGCCTCGCCAGCCACCCTCAGAGCAGCTGCTAAGGAGCCTCTCAGCCCCAGAGCCCTGGCAGTGCTCACATACCTGGCTCACACTTCCTGCAGCACCGGCCAGAGTACTCATAGTGTTGCTCGCTCTCACACGGCGGAGTGATTTGTAGTGACAGCTGGAGCAGGGAAGGAAAGAGAGGACATGAGAACCAATACACCTGGAGAGCTCCACACCTGCCCAGGCCCAGTGCTGGCAGAGAGAAGGAAGACCTTCTGTCTGTACAGCACTCTGGATAGCCAAGCAATAAAACTTACCCGACATTTGTCACTTCAAAGGTGCTTTGTAGACATGCTAAGGGGATGCACTTGATGATGTACACACAGGGACTTTTAATAGAGCCAGGTGACAAATAAATAACCCATCTTGCAATTTGTCATGAACTTCTGGCCTGCTACATAGCCTTTTCTTACAGTACTCTTTTATTTAAAATCTACGACTTTAAAACAATTGTAAAGACAAAAAAAAAAAGGCATAGAGATACCTCTGTAGTCTCTCCCACACAAACTACCTCAGATCAAGACCTGGGAAACTGCCAGTTTTAATGGAGAGCATTAAGCAAATAAGTAAAGTGAATGATTTATATTCCTGAAAAAGAAGAAGTTCCCAGCTTCCCAGTAGGATACAAAATGCTCCTGGCTAGTCCCATAAAATACTGGGCTTAAATTTTGCAGCTTTTTATGGCTCCCACTGTGTCCTGCAGAGGTGGTCTCATAGAACTGAGGCAGCCATCCAGAAAGGTGATGCAATTAAGCCAACAGCTTTTTGAGTCTCAAAAAAAACAAACCAAAACCAACACAAATCTACACGAAGCACCACCTCTCCCCCCCACCCACCTGAAATGGGTACATGACAGGGCACCTGCAAAGTGGGCAGCAGAGTTGCCTCTGGCCCTCATGGGCCTTTGCATTCCCTCCTGGCTCTCAGCTGCCTGTACACACAATGGTAGCACCCAGAGCCCAGGCTTGAGAGCATGGTTTGTGCTGGGAATCCTGGCCAGGCAAGCATTGTGCCCAGCCCTTCTCCGATCCTGCTTTGGCAGCCCAGAGTTCTCAAGGCAAACTCAACACCTCACAGTTGTTGATCTTGAAATTAGATAAGGTGATTCAAAATCGAGCCCATAGCAAGGAATTCTTCACTCTTGGATACAGCCCTGAAAACTGCATTTACTTGGACAAAGCTGCAATAAAGCTTCTTCTGCTGGTTAAAGGGAGCTTTTGCCATCTAATAGCACATGACAACCCTATGCCTGCTGGTGCTGGTTCCCATTCCTCTACTTAGCATTCCCCCTTGTTTCCTCCAAGTCTTTACATCTTCTCCTCTCTCCTTTTCTAGTTTAAGCAATAGCAATCTCTTTAAAAATAAATAGTTTTCCCTAAGCACCTTGCCCTCTTCTAATGCTGGGAAGGGTCTTGTATATTTAAGATGACCAAAAAAGATTGAAATTTTTTTTAAAAAAACACCACCTTTTGGCTTGGACTTTGAACCATTGCTTGGTGCATGACTTGTGTTTATCAAAACTGCACTAGCTGTGTCTGGAACAGAAAAAGTAGCACAAATCAGAAGTCTTGAGTTCTCATATTTTTGCAGGGTGTAAACAACCTACAGCCTTTTTTTTATCATCACAACAATGCCAGGTCAAATTAAGAGTCTAGTCTTCTGTTGTCTCATTGTTTCCTTGTCTCTTTCTTTGCATTCATTAGCAATACCTTTCCTGTGATTAGATAATGCCTTTTTGGAACAAACACTGCATTCCCTGTTTACAGGGCACCTGCAGGATAACAGCCAGCACTGGTGAGGGAAGAGGCAATCTAGGAAAAGGAAAGTTGGGCCAGCCTGGCAGCTGAACAGTGACACAGCTCAGTGACCCCCATACTTGAAAGAGCTCGTTTTCTGTAATGCTTGTCAGGCTAAAACACTGAGATGGCCAGCAAAGGGCTGAGGTGATGATGTGGAACCAAGCACAAAGAGTGTCTTGAGCTGTTGAGTCTCTACCCAGCCATTCACAAAGGTAACAATCCTGATGAGACCGAAGGCAGGTTCAGCCACTCGCTTTTTGTTACAGAATATCCTCTTCTTCCTCGTTTGCCCCTGTTTAATAGTTCCTCTTTAGAGACAAAAAGACTAAAAAAATTACTGAAGTGTCAAACAAGGGCAAAGTCATCCTTTTTGCGGAAGGATATGCAAATCTGCTAAGGAGCATTCAGCTAAAGGGTCTGGAATAATTTCTGAGAATCACAACTCAGCCTGAGGAGAAGCAGCAGGGGCCTGGAACCAGGGTGAAGGGAGCAGGCTAATTGCTCAGCCACCTTTTGGACACTGCTTTACATCACCAGGCTTTACAACACAATGAGGGCTATTGTTATGGAATAGGTCACAGCTGCATTAACCTGTGCTCTGTGTCAATAAGCAGCCTCTTCTGTGTCTGTGTCCTTCCCCTTTTCACACAAGCCAAGGCATTCATAAAGCTGCAATACTCCCTCTTTTGATTTATGCCCAATGGTGCAAACACAAGGCTCTCATGGGGCTAACCCCCACGTGAAGGTGAGGGATTCCAGTCTGGTATGGACTGGTTGGACCTGCCCAGCGTGAAAGCTGGGGCAAGAGTGGACAGGAAGGGAAACCAAAGCAACCTGGAGTTTTATTATGATGGGAGCCAAACTCAAGACTTTTTGCTAACACAGCTCTGTTGATGTCAGGCTACCCTGTGTCAATCCCTCTGCCAGGCAGATATGTCAGTCTCTGCCTGTACATTAACTTCCTCGAGAAGTACTTGTGCTGCTGGCAGCTCGATGACCTGATGCTTCACCATCACCAGCACATTCCTGCCAATGTGTCCCTGTGAGACCAGACGGAGAAGTGCAATTCATTTGCAGATGAGGAACTTGTACCAGGAGGCCATCTGGCTTTACAGAGGTGACAGGAAACCAAACCAAGTCTCCCAAGGCTCAAGTCTGCTCCGTAACCCCTGGAACATCCTTCCTCTCCTCGGATGCTGGCCTGTGGGTCAGAGTGATTTGAACACCACCAAGCTCTTATCTAGACAGAGAAAGTGCCAACTTCCTCTGAAGTGCTTAAACGAGAATACACCCAGCCTGGTCATTCCTTTAATAGTCTCACTACTGATGAAGCTGCTCATTAAATCCCACCACCAGGTGTAAGAAAGTGCTTCAGAGAGCTCTAGGTATCCTGTGTAAGTTCCATTTGTCATTTCAAAAGTGTGCAAAGCACCCAGATCTGCACCAGTTCCTAAAAAAGCAGGCAGCTTTCCCATTTGATCAATATTACTTCAGAACAAGGACATCCGACAGGGAAGCCAGGGAGAAGAAGACAAACCTCCTCCAGGCTTGGCAGAACCAGTTTGGTAAAGCACACCAACACCTGCTTACCTTTAAGCATATGATTACCACAATGGTATTCTTTGGAAAAACAGGCATGCTTACATCAAGGTTTGTAGAAAGATTGTGTCTTGGTGCTGAGCTGCAGGCAGACTTTTCAGCTTTGGGTTTGGGGTCTTTTCTTGCTTATTTGTTGAAAAGGACACTAAGCAAGAGTGTGCTTGTGCTTTTAGGGTTGGAGAACATTGACGACAGCACTACAAAGCAACACTGTGTTACTCACACCTTAAAAAAACACACACACAGGTGCTTCTGAAGGGGAGAATCAGCAGCATTCAGACTCCTGTCCTCAGGCTTAAGGAAATATTTATTCTTTGTGCCCTTGAGCAATCAGAGGGCAGCAGAAGCTGTGTGTCATAGATGCTAAAATTACTCTTCTTGCTCTTCACATTTCAGAAAAGATAGAGTTGCATGGGCCTCTTTCCTTTAAAAGAAAAAATCTGGAAGAACAAGATCGGGGGTTTCCACGATCTTTTTCCCGTGACACTTTTGAACAAGAACCTGAGGCCTCAATGAGGATTGCTCATTAGCGATAATCTCAGTTTTGCAAAAATTGAGATGTAAAGAGATACGTCAAGGGATAACTGTCTTTTAAGATGACACCTTCTTGATCAGTGTAGTTGTTTCTGGAGAGTATTCAAGTCATCTGTCATCATTTCACTGAGCAAAGCACATTTTTTTCTCCATTTATTATTACAGCATCAAAGTACCTATGGGAAAGACAACTATGGTCTGTCCTGCCTTGCACACACCACTTCTTCTTTATACTTTGGAGCCCAGTTTTATTCCAGCCATTTGCTTTTGAGGTCCTTAGACTTGCTTTGCTAAAAATGAAAAAAACTGTGGATTTGGTGCTTTATTAGCCTTTGGCAACAGGAGTGAGCTTTGAGCAATGTTTCCTGAACTGAAGTAGCCCCTGCAAACACAGTTAAGAGGGCCTCTGCAGTCGTCTGCTGCTGCTTCTTCAAATATGAGCCACTGCCTCTCCCCTCACAGGTACCAACTTTGCCCACAGCCTTCCAGCCTCGACCGGCTTTGGGTCAGCAGTACAGCTAACCAGACCCCAGATTTCTTCAGCCCAGTGCCAGTTTCAGAGACTTGCCTAAAAAACTATTTAAGAGTAAAAATAGAATCTGGTTCTCGATGGGCACTGCTGTGGCTGGTGCTCCCAGGCACTCTGTGGAGGCACATAATAGGGACAACTCTGGAAAATTTTACAGTTGTGGGTGTACAAGGGGAAAGAGGAGTCCTATGTTAAAGACTTAATCATAATCACGTTGCATACAACAGTTCCTTCACGGACAGTCTTCACTGCTGATAAAAATTAAATCAAAGCAGCACCCAAGTCACAGCTTTGCAATTCCAGTTATTTGCTTGCAGGCCTGTAATTCTTCACAAAAATCTTAGCTTGTGAATGAAATGCTTTTGGTGATGTCAACTTTCCAGCGACCAGTAAACCACATCAGAGAACTACCACCACGTGGTAAAATAGAGCCGGGAAATGGCAACAGCTTAAACTAAATATTATTTCACTTTTAAAAATAGGTCCTTAAAACCCTGCTAGAGCCTGAATGCCTGAAGAGGCCAGAAAGAGCGTGAGGGATAAAATCAGTAATGAAGAGGTGAAGAGAAAACTGTAACATGCGGCCAGGACTTGGGCAAATGGTGGCAGAAGTTCTGTCCTGCCTATTCCCTTTGTCCCTCTGTTCCAGCGTGCAGCCAGAAGCAAATACCTGAGCAACTAGTGCTGCTCCACAGGTGGGAAGGAGCATTCCTCAATCTCAAACCCACCAGAGCTATTTCTGGCCAGCAGCTACGCAAAGGAGAAGTGCCGCACTGACGGCTCTCACGGCGGGGTGGGGGGCGGGCAGACAGGAACCTCAGGTATATCAGATGGGAGTGAGAGGGGTGATGGGGTGAGAGGCAGCAGGGCTGAAACAGGGACTGACTGAAGCTGTGAATCAGCCAGCCTGCTTCTATGGGCTGAAGTCTCGCCATCACGTGCCCAACATTTGTCATTCAGAGACAAAGCCACCTCCACACCGCAGCCAGAGGGGCACACTTAACATTTTCACTGCCTGGGCAGTCAGTAGTTCCTGCACATTGCCTGCACTTCGCTGCAAAAGCTCGTGCTTTAACCTACGTGCAACCACAGCTGCAGCAATTCAAAGACTAACAGCTACTAGGTAGAATACTCTGAAGGTGAATCAGAGACTGAGAACCCAAAAGCTAACCAAACCAAAACATTTAACAAAAAGGCTTGACAGCAAGACCAACAGTCCATAACAAGCAGAAATAAAGGCTGCAGAATAATGACATTATCAAAGCTAATACCTAGGTGTGCTTGTGGTAAGGCCTGCAGAGGCGAATCTCTTCTAGATTAAACAGGTGCGAGAGCAGTGCTCCAAAGGAAAGTTTAGTAGCCTTACCACTCCAGGTACTGTCTCAATGACTCATCATGAGTAACTCTACACCCATTCATGCTTAATTAAAAAAATTTTATAAAAACAGTAAAGCCACAATGATTTAGGGGGAGCGTGCTCCTCTCGCATTTTAGTTCAGCAGATCATTTTTCTATGCTTCATCAGCTGAAACTGAGTCTTAATGAAGAAATGACCATGACAGATTTCTTGGGCTGGATGCCAGATTAGGAGTCCAATGTGTAGGACTTTCTGTGCTTAAAATCTGTATATTTATGTACCCTTTCCTGCCAGCACGCCCTCAGAGTGGAACATAACATGCTAATCTCTTATGATGTGAGGCGAGATCCCAGAATCCTAGCTGAGCTGCTGGGCACAATGAGAATGCTTGTAGAAGAGAGGAAGCTTGTTTCACCACCTGATGCTCTGCTTTGGCCTCCTTCTTCTGGATTTTAGCATTGTCCGTGGAACAACTGCTGAATACTCTGCAGGCAGAAACATGAAGGGCAGAGGTGGGGCTGCAGCCCTTGCTGGGGATGATGGCTGTCTGGGGGGATGCATAACACCCACATAACACCATTCTGCATCGGTGTGAGTTAGAGGGAGGACTGCATGACTGTACCTGCACCTTCTCCGTTGTGAAGGAATTGCTGCCTGAGCCAAAGGGCTCAGGACCGGGCTGAGAATTGATTAATTCACTCTTTAGGTGTCATCATGAGGAACCAGCTCTGCCAGTGGCTGCGGCCAGTAATGTCTATGGAAATATTCTTCCCTGATTTGAAGAGGCCCTGGCTGCTTTCCATAAGCAGGCTGTTTTACAACATGTGGTATTGCAGAGGAGAGCTTTTCTTCCTGTGAGATCAGATTCAAGGAACCATCTCATCCTTGCTACTAAACAATGCAAAGTTTCTGGAGCATATGTTGCTCCTAAGGCAAAACTCTTCACTGTGGCAAAATAATGCACTCGAAATAGATTTTCTTGTGTGCTACATAAGCAATTTTAGGACTTCATATGAACCTAGTTGCACATTTTTCCCTATCTGTATTTCTGCATTCCAGATTAATGGGTTGCCTAACAAAACTTCACAGTATTTTTATTTCCATACAAGATTCTTTTCTTTTCCCTCCACTTTGACCACTGACTAAATATATTCTGTGTCCATCTGCAGTCACAAATGTTGTTCTTCGCCATTCTTGAACAGACCCTATATACTTTTTTTTCTTTTGGAGTAGCCACAAAGTGGTGAGGGTGAATGACCTCATTTTTTTCCCCCTCCTTGGCTAATTGGCTCTTGCAGGGTGGATTAAACCGGCCAGCTTGGCTCTTTTACCAAAACACAGCTTTTTCTGGTCTCTTTTATCTAGATTTTAAGAGGGGAGGCAGCCAGAGGGTTGTGCAGAGGCTGAGAAGCAACCCTGGGTCTCAGCTCTCTGCCCACAGTGCTGCCATTGCCTGCCAGAGCCCCTGCCCCAGCCACTCCTTTAGGAATGCTGCAGGGAGGCAGCACAAACACATCTGGCCAAGTGGCATGGAGAATGTGCCTCTGCTGTGGGGATGCTGCTGGGGTCCTGAGCAGAAGATCCAGAGAACAAGGGTGAGGGTTGGATGCTGCAGCCTACACCGTGGCATCCAGCCAGGGCAAAATATCCACTCCCCTCCTGGGCCTGCGTGGGCAGACCTCCCTGTGACTTTGGTGAGAAACAGATGGGGCACTATCCCAAGGTGATTAATGACTCTTTGGCTTCTTTTGCAGCCATGACATCCTGGGCACTGCACAAACACCAAAGAAAGCCATGCCCAGAGAACTCACACCCTGAGAAGGCAAACAAAAGGGGTAACCGCTGGAAGCCCTGCACAAAGCAGCTGAGGTGGCTACACAGGTATGAGACACAAACCAGGATGTCCTGGAGTGCCAGGGTGATGTCAGCATTGCTCCTGCTGTGCAGTGCTGAGCCCTCCAGAAGGCACCCCATCACAAATATGATGGCACACTGCGGTGACACACGGACAGGGACAAATCAGGAAACCTGCTTTCCCGAGTGCCGAAGCATCACAGCAAGTCCTGCTCCCACAGGGCAGACACAGCAGCAGGCTGCCCTGAGTGCCAGCGCAGCCGGGTTCCCACCTGCAGCCCACCTTGTGACTTCCAGCCATTGCTGCTTGTGGAGTTTTATTTCTACTACATGAACTTTGGACCATTTTCAAAGAAGAGTAAGTCATAAAAAGGGGCAAGTTCTTGCAGGCAGGCTATTGTGTTGCACACACCAAGGCCTACTCCAGTCCAGAGTGCAACCTGGTTAAACATCACTTAATTTTTATCTTGCATTTATAATACACAAATATTTGCCTTTGCGTTTTCCATCAGCAATAATGAGCCATTCTCAGAGCAGCTGCATCTCCATGCAAGCAACGCCAACCAAGGCATCCTTAAAAACAGGGGTGTGTGGCTGCAGCAGAAGCCAGTGCTGCCTTGCAAGCTGAGTTTCCATGGAAAGGAAGGGGACAGTCTATGCAAGGAGCAGAGCTGCAGCTGATGACATGATGAACCAGCTATCTCTGTTTCCCTCTTCCCTCCTGTGTAAGCTGAACAGCTCCCGAAGCAACCATCTCCTCCAAGTGTCCAGCAGCCTTTGCTGCAGAGCAGCCCCTTGCAGCACGGGGCACAGGATGGAGTGAGATATGAATTCTGTGGCAGCGGCATGTGGTGGCAGGAACCCTCCTGGCTCTGGTCACCACAAAGACTTCCTGGAGACCTGGTCATACAGAGAGGAAGTGGGCAGGGAGAAGCAGGAGAACAGCCTTGCAGCAAGCGTTGCCTTTTCCTTGCATCTGTGCATGTACCTACTACAGGAGAGCCTTTCACCACTTGAACTCCTAGGGACAGATGGATAAACGTAGCAAAATGACTCAAGTATGAGTCCTCTAAATAGTGTTAAGGTATAAATGCTAGAGAGCATCACTTTGAGGTTTCCATGATTTTCTGTGTAGTTACACATGCATCCCTTTTACCATCTGCACTGGTTCTTGCCCAAGTTGTCAAGCCACATCCCACTTTTCAGAGCTTGAGGGTAATAGACAGTAATGGGCAATAGAAACACAAAAAGATCCTTAGGGATGCAGTTAATCTCTCTGCTTAACCTGTTTCTTTCATTTTTTTTTTCCTTCTGGCACAGTATGAAGAAAGCCCTGTGACCTAGATGACATCGGTCAGTACCTTCGAGATGCCTGATAACCTTTGAATTCTACCAATTTGTGAAATGTGGCAAAGGTTTGTTTTGGTCCTGTTGGTGGGAAAGAAGAAATTACATCAGGCAGATGATGCTTAACATGAAAAGAGAAGTGGGACAGATCTCTTAAGTTGTGGTTTGATGTACATTTTACATACATTATATTCTGTTGATATGAGGTGCTGTAAGATTTTTCACATGTTCTGGGGGAAACTGCAAAACAGTGTAAGGCTTGCCAGTGCTCCTCATGGGAAGCACTGTTGCAAGAGAATTTTGACAAATGAACTAATTGAATTACAGAAGCTTTGAAGTCCATGCTGTTAATGGTAGAATATATCTAGGAGTTTAGATTAGATATTGTTGAAGTTTTGCTCTACTGAATGATTCCTTTGGCCCTGATCAGAGCGGCAACAATGGACCAGAAGAGCCCACGGTGTAACACAGTATAGTCACTGTTATGCTCTTTTTCCCCCTCTCTCATTATACAGACTGTGCATTTTAGGAAGTTAGAGAAAAATCTATATTTTGGCCAAAACTTTTCTACACTGCAAAGAATTCCAAATGCTTGCAATGAGCAAACTTTATCTATGAAGTAGATGTTACAGAGTAGTGGAAGGACACATTCCATGCCACACAAGGGGAGATGAATCTGTGGTGCAACCGATTTATTGTACATTTGAAATGCACATTCTCAGAGACTTTGACTTCCATCTGATAGTAACACTGATAACTCTTTACTGGTGTTGAGCAAGGAAAGGGATGTGACTGCTCTGTGCAAAGCTGAGCAGATCATGCCCCAGAGAGCAAAATACCTCTGACAGGTGCCCAAAACAAATCACTTGGAAAGATCATCTTGTGGCTGAAGCACAAGATAAGTAGGGCTGAGCTCTGTTCCCAGAAGTTCTGCTCCATGCTTGGTGTATGACCTAGAGCAAGTCACGAATTCTCTGTTCCCATTTCCCCTTTGGTGAAAATGATGACAATGATCATGTCTATTCTCAGCAGAATTATGAGTGAGTATGCAATAACTAACATTTCCAAATGCTTCTCATTCTTTGCAGGAAATAAATTGCAAATATCACCGTTTGAGCACTATTGCACCCTATTAACCTAAAAGTCTAAAGTAATGCAAATGCATCAGAAAAACCTCAACCCTCCCACAGGTATCCTTACATTTGTTCCATCAGAAAGCAACTCTCTTCTAAGAAACCACTGCTCAAATCAGTCAGACAAAGGAGAAACTGAAAGGCTGTTTCAGAGCAGCTTGCCTTCCACATTCTTCTTCTTCTTCTAAGCTTGCCTTTCACATTCTTGTAGGTTCTGCTCACTCTTGAAGGCAGAATATTAAATTAATGGGCTCTTTGACAAATTGTTTTATCCTTATCTTTACACTCCAGCTTTCCTGGAGCTTCCTACAGTTTTGTGCTGCTACTTGTCCAAAGCAACGGCAATGCAAAGTTGCACCCTGTACAAACACAGACTCAGAATTAAGCATGTGTTGGAGGCAGTGGAAAGACTTTACACATCAGCCCAAAATAAATACAAGTTCCTTGTTCTGTGTCCTGGCTATGAATCAAGAGGTGAGAAATGATGAGGAGCTCTGGCTCCTACATCAAGATACCTGAAACATGCCGGGAGCTGTACCACGGAAATCTGAATTTCAGATTCCAGGGTTTGGTCAAAAGCTGAGCCAGTTCCAGGCAATGAGGATATTCCAAAGGGAAAAACTGCACTAAACCCAAATGGCTCCAGAAGGAAGCAGGCATGTAATAGTTAGTGACCTGAAGTAAAGGTACGAAGAGCATTGGGGTCTGTTCTTCCTGCTGCATTGATCAGTCCTGAGCACCAGGGCAGGAAAAAAGAGAGACACAGAGGATACCGAGGGACAGGGAAAAACATCTGAAAGCTGTGATGTAAAAGTCACTTTTGAAATTTGCAGGCTCATTCACATACATATGGAGGACACCTGGAAAGCAGCGATTTGAGAGAAGCCTGAGAGCGAGGGTGGACCAAACGAAACGTATGTTTTAGCGGGAGAAAAAAGGCCTGTGTGGTTTTAGGCAACATATTTAGGACCAGGGATCCAAAGGAAAGGCTCTCAGGACTGTGCGGTCAGACATTAAATTGTAAGCTGTAGACAGCAGAGGGTTTTCTGTTTTGGTTTGGGTTTTTTATCTTTTTTTTCTTGACGCTGCACCTTGCTTTCAGGGAACCCAGCCACGGCCCGGTTACAGCCCCATGTTGAGGGAAGCACTTTAAGTTACAGAACTTATCAAGAATAATGACACACAGAAAAACACCAGAAGTTCAGATGAAATAAATACAAACGGTAGCGAGGCTGCCCAACGTTGATTAATGGAGGAAATAAAGTGTAAATAAAGGGTAGCATGGTATTTGTAAATCCTGTCAGTCTAGAAGGGTCTAAACAACCACAAGGGAGAAGGATAATTTTTAAGCTGTATAATTAGAAAGAGCAAAGCAAGCTTCTGCCGATGTAAACTGCTGGAGGAAACGCGATGTACGCCATTGACAAGGCTGAGCAAGAGCTGGCTGTAGAAAATGGTCTTTCCGATAGCAGGGGAAGACCAGCCGCGATCCCAAGTGCACCACGCTGACCAGCAGCCACCTGGCATCGCACAGAGCTGCGACCAGAGCACGCTGTGTTTGCAAACAACCGCAGAACCAAACCTCGCTCACATCTTCCCCCGTCAGAGGAAAGGGCTGCCCTCGGGGCAGCTGACCCAGCACCGGGCTTGGGTTCCTGGCCCTGCCCTGAGCAGCACATCAACCTCCGAGCCAGTTACGCGCCCGCTCTGAGCCTCAGCCTCTCCCACCCGTGGACCTGGGGTCACAAGGCCGCCCCACGTCCCGGGGCCGCTCGGGGGCTGCCAGCATCCGGGATGGCGGGACGGCCAGAGGGTGAGGGGACTCATCCCGGTGGGGAAGCTGGAAAGCTGAACCCGCGCTGGGAAAACGCCGCGTCCCATGCCTGAAGGACAAGTGTGCACGCTCTCTCGAATAAATCTGTTCGGTAGGGTGGAGTCTGCCTTATTTTTACTCTACATGCAAATTATATCCCTCAACAACCTCACTGCAAATATTTTCTGGTTTCTCACACCCTGCCCTGGGCAGAAGCAGGCTGTTTTCCCTGCAGATCCCCTGGCTTCCTTTGCAACTTTGGGTTTGGACTACTTTGATTTTACAAAAGCGAGAGAAGCTTATGAGTTGCTGGGATAAAAACAAAACCAAAACCCAGACAAGCAGAGCGGGGGGCAAGGCAGGCGAAGCTGTTCTGCCCAGCCCCGCGGGATGCCGCGGGCTCCGACCTCGCCGACGGCCCCGAGCAGCGGGACGAGCAAACCAACCCCGCGGGAGGGATGCGACACCCACCTCCCCCTCCGCCGGCTCCCAGCCTTACCTGTTTGCCAGCGGCAGCGAGGCACAGGAGAAGAAGCCAGCAGCCTGACGGGACGGGCATGTCTGGGTGTGCGTCTCTGCCTCCTCCCGTGGCTCCTTTTCCTGCCACCGAAGGGAAACTAGATCCTTCCAGCCAAGCCCCCGCGCCCCGGCAGCGCAGCGAGGCACATTTGAGCTGACTACTTCTCTTTCTTCCTTTCCTTCCTCTCAGCTACACGAGGGGAGAAGAGAGAAGAAGAAGAAAAAAAAAAAAAAAAAAGCGCCAGGCTGTAGTTCCCCAAGCATTTCCT